>PVJH01018758.1:0-46307 GCA_004026705.1 Nesogale talazaci
AGTAGACAATGTAAACCCGGCCTCTCTGTTGCAGGGTTTGGGGCAGGCGCCCTGAACAGGCAGCATCTGTGAGGAGCGCCAGCGACTGTGGGGAGTGCGGGTGTTCCTTCTGCTCCTGTCAGAAAGTGTGGCCCAGGTGGGCAGGCTTGGGTTTAGGGGATGGCTTGATCTTATCCTGAGCAGTGGTGGCGCCCTTAAGGTGCGCCTGGGCGGGGGGCCTCCGGGGTGGGGTAGGGGCTGGCCCTCCGTTGTGCTGGGGACACAGGAGTCCCTGGGGGTGGGGAGCGAGAGGTGTGGGTCTGCGTGGAGTGTCCCTTGGGAACCTTGGGGTGGGCAGGACTGGTCCGCGATTATGTGCGGGCGCTGGTTAACTGCAGGTCCCAGATCTCAGGGTCGCAGAGCCAGCGCCCTGGATCCCGCCGGCACAAAGAACCCGCAGCGTCTGTGCAGGCGGTGTCTGTGCCTGCGTCCGTGGGGAGCGCGGGTGTGCGAGTCGCGCCTGCTCCTGGTTCAGAGGAGGGCTCTGAGCTTTCCTGGAGTCACAAAACCCAATTTGAGAGCCCTACCCTTCCACGTGTCACCCCCACTCACCAATCTCCAGGAGCTCCGGGCTTGGGCTTCCTATCTGGCGGCCATCTTCCCAGAGTCTGCCGGGAAAAATTTTGCTCAGAACATTCCACCCTTCATATAAAATTTTGTTAGTCTATGTTCAAGAAGAATGTATTCAATATAACAAACCAACTGGTGCTTCTCACTCAGGCTTTGAAACCTTCCTTCCTGGCCAAAGCAAATCTTTACATTTCAAAGAACTTAATCTGAAGTTGACCTGATTTGCAACCAATCGTTAACCTACCTACCAATTCAATTCCTACTTCATTGATAGTTCAATGAGATAGTCCCTGAAATTGATGCTTTACTACATTTCAATTTACAAATTGGATTTTCTTAATCACTCTAGAAAACTTATAGGAATAATCAAATATACAACCAGAGTGTTCCTTGGAAACAAGGATGGTGAGACTCTGCCTCATGCATTATGGACATGATGTCAGCTGAGACCTGTCCCAGAAAAAGGATGCCATGCTTGCTAAATTAGGTGCCCATCATAAAAGAGTCAGATCTTTCAAAGCTTGTGTTGATGTAGTGGCTACACCAATAAGAACAAGACTGTACTCTGTTTCTCTCAGTTGTACATGAGCCACTATGACTCAATGCACCTAACTATAACAAACAAATATTTTATGAAGTGACTTTGATATGCCTATTCTCATAATGGAAGATTATTTGTCATGTAAAAACGTACATGTTTTTAAAGGAACAGAAATTCCTTAGGGAACAACTTGGTTCTTCACTTGGACTGATGTCCCTCTCTGCCAAGTGCTGTATGAAGTCAACTGTGCTCCCATAAGCTCCTTCATTGAATTTACCCTTCAATACTTTTCTATCACAGAAGTATAGTTTCAAGCTTTGCCATGCTGGAGACACCAATAGTGATTCCTGGCCATCTACATAATAGTAAGGAGGGTCTTAGAGGCTTAAAAAGTTAAGCAACCACCAATGAACAGGTACATGTTTTCCTTTCATGAAGAATATTTGGAGTACTTAGAGTCTATTATGAATAGGCAGCCATCTAATACATACATAAACACACAGACTTGCAGAAGATGAGTTACTTCTTTTTTGTTTGAGGGTGTGTTAGTCCAGGTAGACTAGAGAAACAAATTCATAGGCACACAAATGCATAGAAGGGAGAGGTTTATATACAAGAAGAATGAAATATTGAGAAAGCATTTCAACCCAGTCCAGTCCAAGTCCATAAGTCCAATATTATCCCATGTGCCTGATACCAATGCATAAGTCCTCTTCAGACACATGAAGCACATACAATGACACCAGGACAATCAGAGGTCACTGGGTGCAGAGTCTTGCATATCCAGTGGCAGTAGAAACATCGCCATGCAGGCAGGGGACACCCATGGCTCCTCCAGTTTCCAGGGCTTATCGTCTTTCAGCCTGCTGCCATGTGTCTTGTCAGTCAGTCTTGTCAGCCGCAATGTCTGTCAGGGACAGAGTCTTGTGTCTTGTCAGTAGAGCGTCTCCAAGGAGGGGGGTGGGGGGGGGTGGGGAATACTGCGAGATTTCCCAGAATTCTCAGGAGAAACCCATGCCCACACAGAGGTCTCATTGGCTATCTCCAGATTGGCAGGCTAGACTCCACCCCCTACACACTCAATCCTGAAATTGTCACGATTTCCTGACTGTCACAGAGGGATTACTTCTTTGTGAGTGACATGAGACCTACTCACCCTGAAGATGAGGCTCCATAGAACATAGTGCAGAGTTGATTAAAGCCATGTAGGAAAAGACACAAAATGGTGATTAATGCATTTCCATAGAAATTCTTGATCAGAATGATGATTGTGAAGGCTTTCAAAAGAACTGTGTGTTTGGCATAATGAGTGACTTCTGCCAAAACTTACAGATACAGTACAGGCTCTATTTTTTTTTCAGTATACTACTCCTTCTGTGCCACTAGCAAGAGCATGACTCTCAAAATAGTAACAGAATAAGCTTTTATGTGACTGAAACTTTATGGTTTGCATGATAAAATGGGGCCTTATACCTATTAGATAGTGATTTTGTAAATGCTTTCTAGTCAGAATTTTCTTCTTGTAAGATATCGTATCCTTTGCATTTAAGTTCTGTGAATGTTGTGTCTAGTACATTCTTAAAGATTTTTGTCCAATCTGTGATAATTTTTTCTTCCTAAACTCTAATTTTAACAGAAATAAGATGTTTGACATTTCTTGGTGCCAAATGTGGAACCGGAATATTTATCCAAAATCTATGTTAATACTTCTTTTTAATAGTAGGTTAAGTTATAAAATTTTGGAGAAGGAAGAGTCAAAATTAGTATCTGAACATATTCTCATATACTGAAATGCCAAATTCTGAATCTAGTAGAATAAAAATAATAGGCAGTAATGTAAAATTTTACACTTTGGTCCAAAAATTAACTTCATAAATGCAGGATAAAGGATACAAGGTTTTACAATAGCACAGGCTCAATTTATACTCTCATGAAATAGATTTTAAAAGTAGAAGAGAAAAAGCTTATTTAATAGGCTGCTATATCCAGCCTTGTTATTAATGATATAAATAAAAGAGGAGATGCAAAGTCTCTTCTAACTGCTACAAAACATCTTCAAATTCTGGTGAGTTAATAGCATAATGGCAAAATAAGGTAATTATAAACATGTGAAATCCATAACTCAAACATTGAACCTCTTCTCTCTCTCTCTCTCTCTAATAATAATTTCCAGTGTTCATTTATATCAAATATTATGTCATTGCAAGTATGTAGGAGTAACCAATATAATCCAAGTACAGTCAGGTCCTAAACATGTTTAAAAGCACACAAGTTCAAGATTCACTTAGATTATTCAATTTAAACCAGGGATCTGGCATTCTATAAATCACTTTGCCAAAGTAGCAGGGCTTTTACCTGAGGGAACTTCAAAAGTTGACATTCTTCACTGAACTGAACTTTGATTGCCAGTACAGTTCTTTCTTCCATTTTTGGTAGGAATAATGAAAGACAACTTCTAAGAATCAAAAATTTTACTTCCCACACCCTTTCCAATATCCAACTGTTTAAGCTAAAGAAATTAAAACAAGAAACGTGGGAACTAAAACCTTGAGTATATTCCACCTGAATTGAGTAAACATCTCAAGAACAGATGGAACACATTGGACACTAATTTCAGAAGACCTGAGCAGCTATTGGACAACATCCAGAAAAGAGTACCTGAAGAAGAGAAAGTACAAAGACAGGAAGTAAACAAAAAGCCCAAAGTGAGTTTCAGAAGATGGAAACTCATGCTTCAATGCAAAATTGTGAAGCAAGCTGAATAAGTGATGAGCAAAGGAATTAAACTGAAATTTCCAGAGTGACGTCTAAGAAGACAAAGTAAAGTATTATCATGAGATGTGTAGACCCAGAGTCACACAAAAGCAAGGACACTCTCAGTCTATCTGGAGCTGAAAGAACTGAAGGAAACTTTAACTCTCAAGTTTCAAGAATTAAACCATTGAAGAAATATCATTTTTTTAAGAAAATGATATAAAATAAGAAGACCAAGCTAGACTTAAGGCATTAATCAATTACAAGACTTCATCAAGTGACAGAATACCAATCGAAATATTTCAGGAGTTGATGAAGCACTGGAAGTGCTCACTCACCTGTGTGAAGATATGGGAAAGACAGCTGCTCCCTGACCAACTCTCTCATTCCAAAGAACAGTGACTCAACCGAATGCAAAAATGATTGAATAATCTTATTATATGATCCACCATTAAAAGTTTGCTGATGACAATTCAAAAGTGAATGCAGCCGTTCAGTAACTGAGAGCTGCTGTCAGAAATGCAAGTTGGACTCAGAAGAAACCATGTCAGGACCCTGTCACTGCTGAAGTCGGAAGGAGCTCAGCTGAGGGCAGAGTGTTAGCAGAAGGATATCTACTTGTGATTTGCTGACTACGCAAGGCATGTAACTGTGTGGATTATGACAAACTTTAAATAGCATTTAGATGAATAGGAACTCCAAAATATTTTAATGCGCTCATGTGGAGCATGTACATTCACCAAAATCTGTTATATAGGCAGCACAAGGAGATACTTTGTGATTTAAAATGATGAAAGATATGTGTTCAGATTGTATCATGTCACCACTCATTCAATTTGTATGTTAAGCAAATAATCTGAGAGACTGGATGTATGAAGATAAACATGATATAATATTGGAGGAAGGATTATTTACAACTTGCAAGATGAAGATGACACAACTTTTCCTGATGAAAGTGAGGAGGACAGGAAGCATTTGCTGATGAAAATAAAAACCAAAGCCGTCAGTATGGATTGCAACTCAACTTAAGGAAAAGAAAAGAAAAATCCTGACACCTGGACCACTAAAGGTGAAATGATTGATTTTGCCCTTTCTGTGGGGAAAAAGATGGAAGATACATAGGGTTGAGGTGAGGCGGGTCCACAACATCTAATGAACCTGAGGAATGACTTTGCGACTGTGGAAAATGTTAAAGACAGACAGACTGCAGAGCACAGGGGCTCTTCGTTACTGTCAGGACTGAGAGTGTTTCCCAATGGGTCTATATAATGAGGCTTACAGGTCTGTCATAGGCATGAATGTCATAGAGCTAACATATAGGATAATCTATAGGTAATATTATAAACAGATAACAAACAAGCAATGAGGTGAGTCATCTCATCCTGACCTAGTGCTAATTGACCTCAAACCTCTGCATAAGGCTGCTACATTTTTTGTAGCAATAAGCTAAGGGTTTCTTTGCTAAAACAGGCAAACACAAAAATCAAACAGGGCAGACTAGAGAAAAAAATAAAATGCAAGTAGAGGTGAGGTACGGCTAAGATATTTAGTCAGGCTCCAAAAACGGTCTCATCATAAAAACAAAAACAAAACAAACTTCCAATGTTAACTTTGCATTTACCTTTGTTGACTGACCAGGTACAGACAGTACAGGAAGTCACAGACAGTTCATAACTGTCTTGTTGGTTTGGGTTTCTTCCATCAGCCCACATGCTGTGGGCTCTTTGTGGCTGGGCAAGGGTGAGTTCTTGTCACAGTACATAGTCTATGGAAGATCTCTGCATCAGTATTTTTTAAATCATTTTATCAGGGGTATATAAAGCTCTTATCACAATCTATTCATACATCCATTGTATGTCAAGTACATTTGTACATTTGTTGCCCTCATCATTCTCAAAAGATTTGCTTTCTACTTAAACCTTAAGTGGTTTGGCTATAAAACCTCGTTGCTCTTATTTTACAGCTAGTCTTCAGATATAGTGAAGTGGCCAGACACAGGAATTGCTCACATATGATGGTAGTTTCTTTAAAACTGCTCCTAAAGGGAGGGCTATTGAGCAGGGCTTGGGGGTAGGGCACCATATTCAGCCTAGTGTATGAGTATTTGAAAACATTTCTATCTCACAATGAGGGAGCTCTTCTTCAAAATAGAGCTCGTTTTCTGTTCCACTTGTTGTGAGCATAGAAAAAAAGTCAAATACTTTCTGCCAAGTTTTCAGTTTGCCACAAAATAACAACAATTAGTTCAATGGATTAACTGATCATCTACACATCAGTCTCTACCACCCTCCAGACCAGAAGAATATAACTAAAATAAAAATTTTAAAAAGAAGCTCAATCAATGAAATTAAGATAACTAATAAATTTCAACACCCAAACCTATTGAGAACTCTCAAAACAATAGGAATAGAAAAGACATTCCTCAACACAATAAAGTATGACATATACATATACCAAGCCAGTATCCAACATTATTCTCAATGGAAAGAAACTGAATGCATCCCCCTTCAGAATGGAAACCACAGAAAATTTTCCTTTATCAACATAGTTATTCCTTATTGCACTGGAGATCTAGTTACAGAAATAAGGGAAGAAAGGAAAATATAAGGTATTTGTTTGATAAGGAAGAAGTAAATATCTTCTTTGTCACAAATGATATGATACTATCTTCATATAGAAAATCTCAAAGATTCTACAAGAAGCTTTTGGAACTGAAAGAAGAACTCAGCAAAATGATAGAGCACAAGGTCAACATAAAAATCATTGAATTTCAGGGGGCAGTGATGCCAAAAAAAATCACTGAATTGTACTACACCAAAAAAAGAGGGAGGAAGGCTGATCCCCGGTGGTGTAGTGGTTGTGCGCGGGACTGCAGCCCACTGGGACGGTGGTTGAATTCCAGCAGTGGGGCTGGACCTCCTACTCCCACCACCGGAGAGCAGTGAAGCCCGCCCCCCCCCCCAAAAAAAAGAGGGAGGATTAGGGAATCCAAAAGGGAGATCATGTGAAAAAAAACACCATTTGCAATAGTTTCCCCAGCAATTAAATACCTAGTAATATATCTAAGCAGGATTACACAAAAAGAACAAATACAACTCCAAAAAACAAAAATAAGACAGACATTCATAAATTGACAAACATATCATGCTCATGGCTAGGATGAGTTAGTCTTATGCAAACGTCAATTTTGCCCCAAATGATGTAAAAGATAATGCAATCATGATTTATATTCTAACAAGATTCCTTAATGCTGTGGGAAAAGTAATCACTACAGTTTTTGGAAAGGAAAGAGACCTCAGATATGTATAACATTACAGCCACTCTGTCGGTAAATGAGGTGGCAGTCTGCTTTCATAAAGATCTGCCACTTTGGGACCCATAATGGACAGTTCTAGTCTTAAGAGCACTGTGCATCAGAATACACTCTTCAATAGGACATTGCCTGTGTGGGTGTGTGCATTTTAATTATGAGGCAATGAGTTGCACCTATTTTTAAATGGTGGAGACATTACATTACCATTACCACCTGTATTGTTAGAAATCTATGAAGATGGCACTGCAATGTATGTGTATGCTAAAAGAAACAAATAGTAAAAATCATATTACTTATCCTTGGGTTAGGGATTGAGGAGAGATTGAAGATAGAAACCTAAGAGATTTCAGGTGTATAGGTAGTAGTATATTTTATATGATTTCTGCTGGTGCATGTGGATTCTAATCATTACATCACATGTATTGAATATATTGCATATATGTCATAATTTAAAATAGAAAATTGGCATAATAATTTTATCATTGTGATCAGGCTAAGAAGAGGCAACTATTCAACAATATTTGAAATAATTTCTTTATTCTCCTCATATACTTTCTTTTACTATACATAATGTTACTAAAAGCACATCCTTTCCCTCTGCTATCTTTCTGGGAACACTTTTCTATTGGGATGACCTCATAAACATTATCTTATATTCAGTCCACTGCTAACAGAAGTGATAAGAAGTACATTTTTCTCTAGAATGTTTCTTAAAATGCTTCCAAATTCTTTTATTGAAAATAAATGTTTTCTACATTCTGCGTGAAATTCTTATATTTTGTAACATTCAAAAGACATGGTAAACTCTGTGTCATCAAAATATTTAATGCACTTAATATGTGTGATATTTATGCTCTTATGTTTAACGGAGTTGTGCGTGTGCGCGCGTGTGGGTGCGCGCATGTTTTTGCTTGCATTTCTGAAGAAATCTGAAGTTCTGTTGAGCAATTTAAACACACAGAAAGATTCACAAAAGGATATTTTTCCTTAGATATAGATTAGCAGTGAAGGAAGATCTATCTTGAAGTACACTGCGATCTATGGTAGGATAATATCTATAGACATACAGAAAATCCAACTTCGTGCAATTATATACACTAACCAAAGCTAGTGATGAAGAAGCTGAAGAATTCTACCAACATCTTCAGTCTGAAAATGATCAAATGTGCGATCGTGAATGCATTGCTACTCATTACTGATTGGATTGCAAAAGTTGAACACAAAAAAACAAGGAATAGAGGCTGGAAAATATGGCCTTGGGGATGAAAACAAAGATGGAAATTGCATGACAGAATTTTGCGAGATCATTTACTTCCTCATAGCAAATTCTTCTCCCCAACAGCGTAAGTGTTGACTAAATACCTGGATGTTTGTTTCCAGGTGGAATCCCCCAAACCAAAATTGACTATATCTGTGGAAAGGGACAATGGAGTAACTCAATATCTACAACTAAAATGAGATCAGTGAATGACTGTGAAAATGACTGTAATTTGATCATATGCAAGTTCAAATTGAAGTAAAGAAAATTACAATTTAAAATAAAGCCCAAAATATAAGCTTTGTTACCATCACAAGGACAGGTTTGACACATTAAACACATTAATGACAGCAGAACTGCATAGTTGTCAAATGACATCAAGAAAGTTGTACATGAAGAAAGCAAAGGGTCACGAAAAAGACAGAAAAAAAAAGATCAGAGTGGGTGTCAGAAGAAATTGAAATTTGTATTTCAGTTGGTTCTTTTGGTATGCTGCCCATTTCATTTCTTGCTTCTGTTATTTGATCTTTTCTTTCTTTTCCTTTGTTTGATTTGCCAGGTTTTTGACTGTTTTGTTAATCCTTGCAGAGAACCAACTTCTCTTAAGGTTGATTTTTTTCTATTTTTTATTTCTATGCATTGAATCTTTTGTATTTTTTTATGGAAAATACAGATTTATTTTCCCGTCCTTTTTCTAATTGTTGTGTTATGTGCATGTGCGTGTTTGTTTCATTCTTTTTTGATGTGTGAATTTATTTCTATATATTACTTTGTACTGTGCTTTTCTGGGTCCTGTGTTTTCATTGTTATTTGATTTGGGAATTTCTAAATTTCTTTTAAAATTCATTCTATTTTCAAGTACTTTTAAAGAAAGCATTATGAAATTTCTTTGTACTTGGTTTTTCCCTTAATTTTTCTGTCATTACTTTCTAATTTCCTAGCTGCAAGATCAGCAGTTTAAAACCATCTGTGGCATAGAAATGAAGCCTTCTCCTTGTATAAAGAATAACCTCGTGGGAAACCTACATGGGCATTTCCACCTGTTCTATGGAGTACTATGAGTTGGAATAAAGAGGATGATGGTGAATTGGAGTCAGTTACCTAAAAAGATGCCTTCTCAATGTCCTTAAATCTAGTGAGGCTTACATATGGTCTATTGTGGAGAATTCCCCGTGTGCAGTGGAAAAGAATGTCCATTGTATTGTTGGTGGGTGGAGTGTTCTGTATTGTGTCCATAAGAGAAAGATTGGCTCGGTTGTTTTTGTTGAGCTTCCTTCTAGATATTCTTTGTGCTTGAGTAAACTAATAATTTCATTTTGTCATGTATATGGAAATGCTACTATATCCCATTATTAAAATACCATGAGGAAGTTATGCTTTGGATGTGGTTTTTTTGCTTGTTTTTGTTTGTTTGTTTTGTGACATCACTTCCTTGGTAGGAGTAGGACGCCCAGCCTGGCTCCTGGAGGGATGGGGTTTTATAAAGTTGTAGGGCAAGGTCGTAAACAGGATCAAAGGTTTCAAAATCTAAATCTGGTTCTCAGAACCCATGAGAATTAGAGTAGAAGTTAGATTTGGAAGAATAGCTGTAAATCAAACCAAACCCCAAACCCAGTGTGGCTAATGGGCTCTGGCTCATAGACACCTTATGAGATAGAGTAGAATAGTTCTGTAGAGGTTTGGGGGATTTTTTTGGGGGGGGTGGTTTCAGAAGAAAAGTTTACTTTCTTGTCCAATTATTACTTCAAAGACTGCATGTTTCCTTAAATAAGACCAACTTTTAGTGCCATTGAAACCTTCCGAACTGTACAGTGATGCATGATTGCTATGGATGTCTCTGAGAAGAAATGCTCGCGCTCCAAGCACAGCGACGATGTGCATCCCAACGACACTGAAGCTGGAGGGAATGTTCTGGATGGCTGATCTTCCTTCACTTAGGAAAAATATACAACTGAAAGAATATATAAATAAGACCTTCAATGAGTTAAAAATAATACAAATGCCTTCTGAAGTTTAGACACCTGGATCTTGGGAGTTTTTAATCACTATGAGGTTCAACTGAAACCCTGTAGTTGTTCAAACTTCAGTCTTCTGAGAATGGTCCTTCATTTCAGAGTCCATCAGAAATAAAGCTGTCCTGATTATGGTAGCGTCTGGCATCTGGCTCATATACCCAGCCCATCAGTGATCAAAGGGACCTGGAATTCTTTATCTGCCACATTACTTTCTAGCCCTTCTCGGGCATAGGAGCTAGAGGACAGATTTCACACTGGATTGGTAATCATTGGCATCCTTCAAGTGGGGTGTTGCTGAACTTTGAGAGTCTTATTTATCTGCGAAGTGGCCTCCCACCTTGAGGCTTCAGCAGTGGTGAAGAGACATCAGAGCATGTCTTTCAGGGGTGGGATTGCCTTTCCCATTCTGTGTGTCTGCATTCTTCAGTGTGGAAAGCTCATCTTCCTGTCATATACCATATGCCACAAACTTCTTTGCAAATTGTAAGATGTCAAAGACAAATTTTTTCCATCTTTATTCCATTTGATTTGTCTGGCTTAATTAACACATATGGAATCTTCTTTTGAGCCACATGGTGCTGCAACTGAGGTTCAGAAACATTGACTATATTTCCCAGGAAAGATGCACTGAAGAAATGGTTGGCGAGATTTCCTGCATTGAACAGCAGCCATTCATCTGTGCTTTTTTTTTGTGCTTTTATAAGGGAAATTTCACATATTTCACCACCTGGTATACTCCTTCCACACAGTATACCACTCCAACGGGCTCAATGGGGTTTGCTTTCTCTACCACCTTTGCTCCACAGTCAGCTCCTTTCTGAATGCAGAATCCAGTGAAGGGTGGGTCTGCTCCTTTCATTGATATGTTGTCAGCACAATAAACATGAATGCTCCAAATGCCCCTTTGCTCCATGTCTTCCACAATGTTCTGGGCTGCAAGAGCACTGTGAAGACCACCATCCCCATCTGAAGCCATAGAAACCTTGCTCTTTTCTTCCAAAATAATTTCCCCATCAAAATTTCTAGCTGGCAGCTTTCCTTGCTGAAAAAAAGATTACATTCTCCTTTATTTAACCAAATTACTTGTGCTTTGCATAGTACTCCTTTGTAGATTCCATTGTTCTGCCACTGGTCATTATATATCAGGGAATTGTGTTGCCATATTCCTCAGCTACCTGCTGCAGTTTCAGGATGTGGTCTGCTTGAATCTGGAAAAGTGTTTATTGGGATGGCAAGCCAACATCATACATCCCCTAGGGATATGCATCTCCGAGTTTTGTCCCCTGCCCACCAGCTGGAAGAAGAACTGCACTCTGTTCTGAGAAGTCTGGCAAAACCTTTCTCTCTCCCAGGCCTGGAGCTGATCCTGATGCCCGGTCACACTGCCCCAACACCTTTCAAGGAACAGATTTCTTGCTTATGTCCACCTTCTCTTGACGGGAGGATGGACTGAACCCTTCCACAGCCTTTTGGGAAAAAATTTCAGCTCTTCATAGTTCATGGCCTGAAGGTCTTCAAAAAGTTTTACCTATTGGACTTCTTCCAGTTCATTCCAAAACTGTAGCAAGTGTTCTTGCCCAGCTCTGGACATCCTGAGCTTCAGGTCAGTAATATTCATAATGCTCTGGTTGCCAAACTTTGTGAAAGTAGGGGTATAATTTCCACACCTATAGACCTCAATTGGCGAGACTGCAGCCAGCTTGGCTGTAGCGCTCACAGCATGGACACTGTAGGGTGTTGGGAGCCTGTTTTGCTTTCATACCTTCATGGTGAGCGGGGGCATGGCAGCGGGGCAGGCCGCTGGCTCGGGTCAAGGAGAGTGCTGGCTCTGACCATCTTGCCCCTTGGTCGCCTGATCCTGTAGAGTTTTTCAGGCTATAAAGATTATGAAAGAAAAATGCCACAGCTTCCTGTGGGTTTCAAACTGCTAACCTTTTGACTGAAAACAAAGTACTTTAAGCAGTCTGACACCAAAGACTTTGAAAAGTGAATGAATGTGCTAAGATTTTTTTTCTCGAAATTCACTACAAATATTAAAATTGTGGGTTTAGAAATAAGAGATATTTGATTCCTGGGGAATCTTGGAATTCTCCAAATCACAACTCTATTCTGTATCTTAAAGTCAAAATTTATATTTATTTAAAGGTAATAATGATTGACTTAATAATAAACATTGTATCATTTTTACACTTGATCCTTGCCAAAAGGCCGAGAAGTCATATTATATATTTTTATAGGAGTTTTTGTTTCAGAAGTTTGATGAGACTAAAAAAAACCAATACAATAGTGAATACAATAAAATATCTAATTTATTGTCTACCATTTTTATTACATAAGAGTAATATTAACAAGATAATCTCTATCGGTTAGTAGAAAATGTTTTAAAAACTCAAACTAAACTCCCTGGTCAACAAGTTGATTCTCATTCATGCTCCCTTATAGGACAATGTTGAATTTCCCTGTGATTTCAAGACTATAATTTTGTATCAAAGTAGAAAGCCTCATCTTTCTCTCAAAAAGCAATCTGGTGACTCTGCAGTCAACTGTTGACTCTGCAGATAGCTACCAAATGAGGATTCACAATGCAGCCAGCGCTCCTAGTAAAGAAGAACATATCAATGCTAAATAAAAGTTTCATACTTGTTTAGAAACAAATATTACAGATGTTGATAATTGCTAACCACAGAGCAGGCAGTTCAAGCACACCAACCACTCTGCGGGAGAAAGATGAGGTTCTCGGCTTCTATAAAGACTTACAGTCTCAGAAACCCTATACAGGGTAGGTATGCATTGGGATCAGTTTAATGGCAAGTGGGTTTGACTTATATTCAAAATTGCCAGAATAAAGGCTTGCTTGCTTCTGAAACTTGTTATTTCTTTAAACACTACTCTTCTATGTGTGTGTATATATACCAATTGTGAAAACTTATCTGCAACAAAGACAACATTCGCAGTAGAGAAGGTCACAGACATTGCGTTTTAGCGTGGTAGTAGCAACACAGGATACGTGCTTAGATCATGATCACTACGCAATATGCTCCTATTGTTACAGACAAGCCAACATTAACTATCAATTCAATGATTTCAAACCATAAATTATACAGAAAGAAATAAAAGATAAAGGTTTGTCCTGCTTTCTGGAGATAACAAATTTCCCAATATTTCACCTGAAATAGTACAACAAGTGTTTTCCTAAGTGAAATTTCATAATACTAGCTACTATTTATGTGATTTCTAGGGAAATTTCAGTAATTTTTTTTTTTTTTTAGGCATCAATGCCTTGGAGTAGGAGGCCCAGCCTTTGCTCTTGGGAGCCGGAATTGAACCTCCATCCCAGTGGGCCACAGTCCCACAGTCCCACACAACCACTACGCCACCGGGGCTCAGCCCTCAGTAAATTTTATAAGGAAATATTTTTCATAGTGAGTAATGTGGTGAAAATTTATAATCATTATTTTTAATTACCCTTATTTGTTTCCTAAAAATTAATTGAATGATGATCACATTGTGAAAAAAGTACTCCATTCTTATTTTCAAAATAATCTGAGACTAATTATTTTTTCTGTTTTAATAGCTGTCAACTGTGTTAATTGCTTTTAATAGTATGATTACATGGATACATAAACTAGGTAATTAATGGGAAAAAATTATAATCTATCAGGTTTTATTGCTTAAGTTTTTTTATAATAACACTGGCATAGAACTTTAAACATTTTGTGTCTCAACACTTAAAATTTTTGTTTTGTGATATGAAAGATCAACCATTTTAAAAAAGCAAAAACAATTATTTCATTATGCTATAAACAAACTTGCATAAAACTATACTATATTTTAAAAGTGTATGCAAAGTCAAGGACAGAATTAAAAAGTACAGAAAAACTAAACAAATTTGTTCACTGTATTTACTTATACTTTTGAATGATTGAGACATGACAAAGGAACAAAGGTGTAGATTTGGACAGAGCACGTGCGGAATAAATGACAATCTTTTGGGATATATTTCCCAGAATCCCTGGTTACCTTGATGAAATTTCTCATGAATCTTCTGTATGTGGGAACCCTTAAAATACTGATGTGCACACTGGAGGTCAAAGATATGTGCACGTTGGTAAGGATTTCTTCCTAGGAATCTCTAAATAAAATTCTCTTATAATACCCTGTTTTCCAAAAATATATCTTTCTTTTAGTAAGACTAGAACATAATTTCATTAACATATCAAGTAAGCCAAAGCAAGCGAAAAGGGGGGTACTGGATAAAAATAAAACAACATCAAAACACCCACTGTGCTTCACCATGATAGTATCAAACCAGAATCTGATACCAAGCAAGAGAAAGGGTGGACACCAGAATCCCTTGCAATTTTGCATCTTAGTCTTCTAGGTAAGGATACAGCCCAATCCAACTGTGAGAGAACTTCACTGGAGGATGTTCCTTCTCTCCTCTCATTTTCAGCTTGGAGTTCATGGGTCTTGTTTCTGCTCTTTGGGATATTCTCCTGGCAGACATCTGTAAGGTCTGATAGAGAGGAAACTATTTCGTGTCTTTGAGATTTTCTTTCTTCAGATTTTCTCTACTTAGCATGGAAAACTAGCTTGTTACTGCCTTCAGAGTGCTCTGAAGTTTAAAGATTGTCCTGTTCCTTTGCCTTGTATTAAAATTGCTTTGAGCTGGAATTAGAAAAGAGAATGCTGAATTTGACACTTTTAATGCAGGATCAATTACTTGTCTATGTAGGTAAAATCAGGTGGTGAATGTGGTCTGTTTATGTTCTGAACAAGAAAACCAAACAAACAAACAAAAAAACAAGCTTGTTCCTTAACCTACAATGATGATGGCCAGGGTGCACTATGGGCTTCCTTCTCAGGGCAAATAAGTCCCCATTTTGGAAATCTTTTCTGACATTAGAAAAATGGTATACAGATTCTTTCTTTCCTCATTCAAGAAGCTGATTTACAAGTCTTAAATAGGACAATCCTTCTAAAGAGTACACCAATTTATTAGTTGGTATAAAAAGACCTTCTAAAACAAGCCCAAATCATACTCCCTGACATGGAGTTGATGTGGACTTATACTGACCTTACAGAGAAAAAAGATCCTTACAACTGGACCAATAATTAACATCATGAAAAATAATTTTCAAAAAATGAAATTGTCAAGGAATTAATCTTGTTTGAATGTACAATCAATGCTTGTGGAAACAGGAGTCAAGAGGTCAAATGATGCATTGCATTAGATAAATCTGCTGCCCAAGATTTCCGTAAATTTTTGAAAACAAAGGATGTTACTTTGAGAACTAAGGTGTACTTGAGCTAACCCATTAAATTTTCAGGTGCCTGTATACATCTCAGAGTGGGACTTTGTTTTTACACAAATTAGATCATGGGTCACAACACTACTTACTGACCCTGCAGGAACTAGATTTACTTGAGTGGCTACCATTAGGTACCTACACTTCATTGAGGTCAGTTTACAAGGGTTACAGATGAGTTTCGTTTGCACTACAACTGTAGTATTATCTTTCACTGTTGTTTTGCATGCAGTAGAAGAAAAAGAACCACTTGGACCAAGGTTATAACATGGACTTTGCTCAACTCTACAAAGTTTCCTGGTGAAAACAGATGAGGTGGTGCTCAGTGGAAAACTAACACTGTGAGTGTAAGGAGCCCGATATCACTGCTCTCTTCACGCTCTAATCAAGATGAGGTCATGCTTAGGGTCAGAGACCAAAGTGGGTTTGTTCTGCAGAACACTGCAACCTACACACAGAGGCATTTCTCCATCTTATCCCTTCGATCTGTCCAAATGTCTTCTTCAATAATCTATCTACATGTAAATTTATAACTACCAAACTATAAAGATGTCCAGGACAAAAGTATATATACACACACAAGAATTAAAAAGGGGTCTTAAAGTGTCCTCAGAGCTAGACCATATAGGAAAAAAGGAATTACCTTTCTTTGTCATTTACTTCAGCCTATTAAACCAATCAATCCCTTCCTGGCTGTTATTACAATTACACTGGGAATCTTTAAGAGTGAATTAGGAGAGAGAACATATAGCAGTAATGTGTGCAGTTATTCTAATTTTGTTATGGAAGTTGCCCCAAATCTTGTGTGCACAGAAACCCTTGAAAATAATTGCTATGCATGGGAGTGGGAGCAGGGGGGTGGGACCAAGCCAAGCAATAGCCATGTGAGTTATTAAGGTTTTCTTCCTCCTCTTGTTGTTAGGTGTCATCTGGGTGGTTTTGACTCATAGAAACTCCAGGAAACACTGACTCACACTGACACTGACTCAAACATCCTCCCAACAACTGTTGCTTGAGCCTCATATTCCATCACCTGAGTTCATTCTTCTTGTTGAGGACCTTCCTGTTTTCACTGCTCCTCTACTTCATCACTGCTCCTTTACTTCATCAAGCCCCTCTACTTTATCCTTTTTCCAGGAATTGGTTTCCCCTGACAGCATGTCCAAAGAGAAAAACATAAACTCTCAACATCCTTGCCTCTGAGGAGTTTTCATCAGTGTACTTCACCCAAAATAGATTTGTTTGCTCATTGGCAGTCCATGGTACTTTCAAAATGAAACCAGTATCTTATTCAATGTACACTTTCACATACATATAAGGGAGTGATGATGCTTGGGTCAGGTTCTCTTTAATCCTTGAGGTGACTTTCTTGCTTTTCAATATTTTAAAGAAGTCTTAGGCAAGAGATTTTCCCAATGCAGTGCTTCATTGGATCTCTTGATTGCTGCTTCCTTGCACATTGATTTTTGGACCCAAGTAAGAGATAAGTAAGTCACCAGCCACCACAGTATGACAAACTGACAGACAGACAAGTGAGAGAGTCTTCCTCCTAGGAGTCACTAAGTAAAATTTTCTTACAGTGTCCTATGTCTTCCAAAAGTTAATCTTTCCATTGATAAGTAAGAATCTAATTCTGTTGCAATTGGCATTTTAAAAACTACATGCATTTGAAGAGGACAATTTGATAAATTTAAATATAAATATGTGCCCATGAAGTCATCATCATGATCAACAAAATAAACATACCCATCTGCCCTCAAAGTTTCATTATCTCTCTGTGTTTGCTGTCCCCTACTCTTCCCTCTTCCTTCTCCCTATCTCCAAGCAACAACTAATCTTTCTTGTTTTTACTGTTAATTTGTTGGCTTTATTTAGATATTAATATCAATGGAACCACAGACCTTGCATTTGGTCTGACTTTATTAATTTAATGTACATGTTTTGATACTCATACATATGATTGCATGTATTTGCAATATTCTTTAATATAATTGAGTGATGTTGCATTTTATGGTTAGACCACTATTTGTCTAAATTCAGGGCACCAGACTTAGGAGAAATTATCTTTCTGCATACTCTGGTAGAAGGTCCATATTCTCTTTTCAGCTACTGTTTCTTGATTCCTGGTTGAATTTCATGTGGTTTGTATCTTCCCTCTGATAGTGATTCCTCTGTGTTGTCTCTATTCTTGAGACATCAAATTGATTCTGACTCATAGTGGCCCTGTAGGTGAGTTCCCAAGTTTGATAGCTTTGTACTGCTGAACTTTCTCCATTGTGCCAGAAGAGCTGCCATTCCTTCTGATAACTCACAGCTGATTGTTTTATGACATTGCCTATGTTGACATGGTCTCATTAAAAAGAAAAAAAAATTCGTCAAATGATGTTACACCCACAGGGGATTAGGGAATTAAGGTTTATAATACATATTTGACTGAAATCCTGGTGGAGTAGGGAGTAACCTGTTGGGTTGCTTCCCTAAGGGTCAGCAGTAGAAAACCACTGGCTGCTGTGAGAGAGAAAGATAAGGCTTTCTTCCCTCTGAAAGATTTGCAGTTTAAGAACCCCATGGGGCAGAGTTAGTTCTATAGGGTTCTCATGAGTCAGAAACAATTTCACGGTGGTGATTTTTGAAATTTTAGAAGGACACAATCCAAACCCTAAAAGAGTCATTATAAATAAAATTGTTATGAATAATGAAGTACAGTCTCTCCTTATGAACACAAAAGCTTCCTGAACTCTCTGGAAAATACGAACAATCAAACATCTTGATCATATCATCGGTATATGCTCAGCTTTCCCCTGTGTTCCCCAGTCTCAGTGAACCACTCTCTTGCTGCATCACCCACCTGTTTCGTGTCTCCATGGTCAGTGGGGCATTGACTGCTACTGCCCTTCCCATCCCCTCCCGGGGACAAGGCCATGGACAGTCTGTTCATCTAGGACAACCCAAGGACATCCAAATAAATTTCTAGAGGTCCTTAATGCTAGGGACCGCGATGGCTAGCAGAAGAGAATTCAAGTTGGAATAATTTCATGCCAAGGTCTTGAAAACTCCCCTAATAGACAGAGCACAGTGAGACCCTCCAAATAGACAACTCCAGCTATCTAAGAAGAGAGTCGGTCCCAGTGGGACAGAGATGCAACACAAACCCTATGTGTCATGGGCTACAGGAGGTTATTAGATTTGTTCCTATTATCCTTTAAGAAAGAAAACACAGTATTCTTTTCCTGCCAGAGTAATAGGAACTTAGTACTTTCCGGCTACTCATCAGTACTTTAGCCTACTCCTGGGTAAATAGTCTGAGAATACAGGGACCTCCTGTCTTTTGACAGATCACCCTCTTATCAGAAGACCGTCTTTCCTGGGGCACCCAATACAGTAGCCTATTTCCACCTTGGAACCACACATAAGCAGCAATGAGTTCTGAGTTGTGCAACAATCCACTGTAAAGGGATCTTCTGTAATAAACACAAATAACTGAAGGACTTCACTCTCCCTACATAATATAAATGGTTGATAAGTGATGTTAGAATTAATACACCTCTCATATACCTCAGTCATCATAATCTCTAGAACCTGCATCCTCCACATAGGTAACAGAGTCTTCTTTAACTTAACAAGTAAAATTTCATAACCCTATTCACCTACACATTAAAAATAACATTTAACAGGAAATCTTTTTATGATTAATAACACCAATTAAAACCTACTCCTGAGCACTTATATCCTAGTCCTCTTACTCACCCAAACAACACTCTCTCATGATCTACACACAATATCTTGACAGCACCCATCTGATCCTTCCCTAATCTATAGAGTAGCCGCACCTTTCTACATATCCCAGAAGTTGACACATCACCTTAACTCATCCCCTATATGGTGTGAACAACATCCAACACCAGCCATTACCACAAAAAAATTTAAATTTAAAAAGAATTTAATTACTGAAGAAGACCCAAAACCAATGGTTTACACAGATTAAGCAGCCTTTGAATTGTCAGATAGAGAATGTTGTTGGGGAGCTAATAAGAAATGTGGGGTAAACCCGGAAAAGAGATGAAAAATAAGAGATACTAGATGCCTCACACCAAATGAAAATTTAGAAGTTGAGGAATGACATAGCAGAAATAAAGAACAAGGAGAATGATCTCACTAATAGAAAGGAAGAAATGGAAAATCAAATCCACAAACTCAAAAATAACCGAGCAGAATTCAGCAAATGAGAGCAACAATCAAACAAAAAGCAAAAGAATCTGAAGAAATCCTGATGATGATGTGGAATTCCACGAAGTGAAACAATATTTGTATAATTGGGATGCCTGAACAAGAAGAAACAAATAAGCCTACAGTTAAAATAATAAGAGAGTTCCTGGAAGAAAATTTCCCCAATATTACAAAGAAGGAAATGATAACCATTCAGTAAGCAGCGAGAATACCAATTAGATTAAATCCCCCCCCCAACACCTAATGCATATAGCAGCCAAATTATCCAACTTCAAGGAAAAGAAGAGAATCATCAGAGCAACTGGAGAGAAAAAAGCCATCACATATAAATGTAAACAAATAAGAAATAAACTCACACCACTCTGCAAAGACCATGCAGGAAAGAAAGAGGTGGAACATATTCCAAAAGTTGAAAGTCAAATGCAATCTAAGACTCCTTTATCCAGGAAAGCTCTCCATCAAATTTGAAAGAGAAATAAATCTCAAATAAGGAAACATTTAGAAAACTTGTAAAAACAAAACCAGCATTACAAAAAGTCCTTTCCAGTTCTTTATGAGCAGAAAACCAACAACCACAGCACTCAAACAAGAGACCACGACAGGGTGTAACACCACCAAAAAAAAGCAACACTGAAAACATTACAGATCTACTGGAAAAATGAAGACAAGAATGACTCTTCTCAAGGGCTGAAGAAGAAAAATAACATTTAGAATTTGTTGACATCAGCAATTGTACCTGTCCACTTGATATAATGGATTTTTACAATCTATGTAAGAGTCCCCTCAAAATGATTTACCAATTTTTAAAAAAGAAAAAGTCTTCTCTCACACACAACCCTATAAAAGGGGAAGAAAGGAAAATATCAAGCATAAATGGTATGGGCTGAGCCCCGGTGGTGTAGTGGTTGTGTGCAGGACTGCAGCCCACATGGCTGGCGGTTCAAATCCAGCAAGCAGCTCTCCAGGAGCAAGGCTGGGTCTCCCACTCCCACCAAGGGACAGTGATGCTCCCCCCCCAAAAAAAAACACACAAAAAAATACAAATGGTACAAGATGACAGTGACTAATCTACATTTATACTTAATTGTTATAAATGTCAATGGTCTAAACTCATCAATTAAAGACAATGAATAGCCATATGGATTAGACAAAAAAATGAATTAATCTCCTGCCTTCCACAGTCAAATGCCAGACAAAAATAGAGTCAAAGATTAACAATCAAAAGAACAGCTAGAGTGGCAATATTAATATTAATCTGGTAAAATGGACCTCAAGTTATAGAATATAATGAGAGATAAGAAGAGGTATCATATAATGCTAAAGAAATCAATATATAAGAATTAATAAACATAATAAACACATGGGTCCAACATAAGTTCCTCAAAATTCATCAACCATATTGTCCAAGAGAGGGAAAGTGAAATCAGCAGTTTAATAAGCATATTAGGGAATTTTGATGCACCACTCTCAAAGAAAGATCAATGGGTACAAAACTCAATAAAGAAACAGAAAAACAGAATAGAATTATCGAACAACTCAACTTCTTAGATATTTACAGAGGTCACATTCGTCTCCAACGCACACGGCTCTTATTCTGAAATATGCCACAGGCTAGACCAGAAATCAAACTTGAGAAAATTCAAACACATAGTCTTCATTCAAGGCATCTTCTCTGACCACAGCATCATAAAGCTGGAAATCAGCAAACAAACAACAACAAAACAATGACAAACATTTGGAGAGTTTACACCACACTTCTCAAAGAAGACTGGATAATAGCTCACATTAGAGCAGAAATTAGGAAGGCCTAGAAAGTAACAAGAATGACAACACAACATCCCAAACCCTATGGGACATAGCAAATGCTATTATCAGTCAGTTTATTGCAATAAATGCACACATGAAAAAAGAGGAGAAACTCATTGGCATCACCTCCACAGATAGCTCTAACAATTAGAACAGAATTAACAGCACAATCCTTTCAACACAAAGAAAGGAAATCATAAAAATTAGGGTGGAAATAAATGAACTTGAAAGGAGAAAAATAATGGGAAAATGCCAACAAAGCAAAAAGTTGATTCTTTGAAAGGCTCAACAAAAATAAGTAAAACTAGCAAACTCAACAAAGGAAAAGTAGCAGACATCAATATCTAGAATTAGGGATGAGACAGAAAATCACAACAGACTCTAATGAAATCAAAAAAGTAATAATATAGTGCTATAAAAGACTGTATTACAACATAATCAATATTTTTGAAGATAAGCACAATTACTAGAAAAGCACTTTCTCCCCAAATTAATGAATATGGATGGACACTAAGAATTTGAACAGACCCTTAGCAAAAGGAGAAATAGATAAGATCATTAAGAAACTCCCCCCTTCGCCGCCTCCCCACCCCCCAAAAAAATGGCCCAGATGGCTTCACAGGAGCATTCTACCAACCATTCAGATAAGAGCTGACACCAATCCTACACAAACTCTTCCAGAACATAGAAAAGGATATTGAAATCCCAAATTCATATTACGAAGACAGCACAATCCTGATTTTAAAAACAGGGTAAAGACCCCACTAGGATAGAGAATTATAGACTATTGTTTCACATGAACATGGAAGCAAAATTCCTCTACAAAACCTTGGCCAATAGAATCTCACAACATATCAAAAAATTATATATCATAACTAACTGGGATTCATACCAGTAATGTACAGGGATGGTTCAGCTTTCAAAAATAATAAACATAATTCACCACATTAACAATAAAAAGAATATGAACCATATGGTCATATTAGTTGATGAAGGAAAATAATTTTTTAATCATTTTATTGACAGCTCATACAACTCTTAATCACAATCCATTCATACATCTGTAGTATCCAAACCACATTTGTACATTTGTTGTCATCATCATTCTCTCATACAGACCATGGACTGGACTGTGATGTTTTCTCAATGTTCAATTTATCTCATATATAAACCTCTTTCTTATACATATATGCATTCTTATGAATTTGTTCCTCTAGTCTACCCTAACATATCTGTCTTCGTAATCTATCTTTGTCACATGGAATTTTTTTTTGGGGGGGGGGCGGTAATCACTGCCCTCTGGTGGGAGTAGGAGGCCCAGACTTGGTCCTGGAGAGCTGCTGCTGTATTTGAACCACCAGCCCAGTGGACTGCAGTCACGCACACAACCACTACACCACTGGGACTCAGCCCCGACATGAAATTTCTTAATATGACTCTTCTACTCATATCTCTGTAACTTCCACCAACTGATTGGGTAGGACTCTGTAAATGGGGGGGGGGGGTGTAAAAGTAATGTGTGATTAGTTTATTTTCATTACCCAGGTTTATTAAGAATGAGCCATTTTCTAAGCAGTTACAGAAATAGAAATTCCCAGACTACTGAAAGAACATGTGCTAGATCTCTGTCTGAAATGGCAGAGGCTAAAAACAGAGATACCTGAGTGGCAGAGACTCAGATGAATCACACTGAGATTACAGGGTACCATCTCCTCATCTGGCTTGAGACTATGAAACTGTGAGACCAAGGGAAAAGTAGTTTGGCTTACTGAAATATGGGAGGTAGAAGTCGAGGGATCAAGTAGCTGAGAGACTGAGAACTGGAGAGACACGTGGCTTCTGACTGAGGAAATGTGCTTTTGTGGACCAATGAATGTATCCTTAATGATTACTGATCCTGAATTATGGCAACATATTAACTTCCCTAATAAAGCCCTGTCATTGTCAATGTTGTCTGTGAGTTCTGTGTGGCTATAGAAATAGAGCATGGAAGCATAAATTGCAGTTTTGGAAACCCTTTGAGAAGTTGTACTCTATCACAATTCAGAATAGTCTCTATGACAATGGGAACTTATTTTCAGGAGCCAACAATTCAAGTATGACTAATAGAGACATCATGTACAACAGAATGAAATGCTGCTGTAAGCGTTCCTATGTTTAAGCTCATTGTTGTAGCCTTTGTGTCAATGTATCTTGTTGAAGATTTTCCCCCAGCATACCGCCCCCCCTTCTTTTTGCTGACCATCTATTCTAAAAAGCATGATTTCCCCCAGGAACTGGTTCCTCCTGATAACATATTCAATTGTGTGAGATAAAGTATCACTATCCTTACTTTTAAGAAATATTCCAACTATAATTCTTCCAAGATATATATTTGTTCTTCTGACAATTTTTGACATACTCAATATGTTTTACCACCATCTTATTTAAGTTGTTTCGCTTCTTATTTTATTTTTTGGATCCTTTCTTTGTTCACTGTTCAAGTGTACACTACCCAATTAAAAACTACTATGGCTTGGGTTAGGTATACCTTAGACCTCAAAGTCAAATTTTGCTCTTTGACACTTGAAGGATTTGTTGCAGAGATGTCTAATATAATGCATTATTCAATTTGCTGACAGCTGCTTCCATTAGCATTGATTGTGGGCTGAAGTAAAATAATTCTTGAGAACTTCAATTTTTCTCTCTGTTTTAAGATGCAGTTTATTGATGGTGATGTGAGGAACTCCTTTTTCTATTTTTTTTTTATTTTAGTCCTGGTATAGACTTTGACATTATTACATTGTTTTTTAATTTAAAAATTTTTTGACATTATTATGTTCTTCAGGTTTTACAAAATTATTTTTAATACATTTATCATATTCCTCCATATTTCAATCTAGTTTCTTATGCTGAGAGGAGACCCACCCTAAGCATTGTATTCTTTGATCTTCCTCAGGCAGTCTTCCTTGTTTTAGCAGACAAAGTTGTGTCATTTGTATACTCCTAGTATTAAAGAATTTTCAATCAATCCTGATACCCATGTTCTTCATATGGTTTTTCTTCATGGATTGTATTCTCACCATTCATATTGAGTAGGTATATAACCCTAATGCATACCATTCTTTATTTTAGACCAATCAGTATCCTTTTTTTCTATTATATCTTGATCTATTTATCAGTTTGTCATAAACACAATTAAAATGTTTCAAAATTCTCCATTTTCACAATAGTATACCTTTATGCACACCATAAAACACTGTGACAGAGACAATTAAACACAGATAAGCATCTTTTTGATATTTTCTGCGTTTAGCCAAGATCCATCTTATATTAGCAATGATAGATCTCATTTGGTTTTCTCTTCTAAATCTGAATTGAATTTCTGGCAATTTCTTGTCAATGCATGGCCACAGCTGCTTTTAAATTAACTCAACAAAATTTTACTTGAAAATGATATCAAAAATAGCGTTCAATCATTTCTATATTCTGCTGACTCACTTTTCTTTCAAATGGTAGAAACATGAGTCTCTTCTAGTCAGTTGTCTAGATAGTCTTCCAAGTTTCTTGGTCTAGGCAAGTGAAATTTTTAGCACTGCATCCATTTCTTGAAATATCTCGGTTGTTATTCTATCAACAGTTGGATCCTTATTTTTCATTAATACCTTCAAGGCAATATGGGCTTTTTCTTTTGATACCATTAGTTCTGAAATGACTTAACATGGCTTAATATGCACTTAACATGGATGTAAAATGACTTACTATGGACAAAAGGGGATTTTTTTTGTAACATTAACTCTGTGTACCTCTGTCACCTATTGATGTTTTCTACATCATTCAAAATTTTGTTCAAAGGCTCTATCAACAATGCAACTTGAAAGTTTGATATTACTTTAGCACTTTCAACTTGATAGTTCCCAAATTTGTTCTTCCCATTTGATTTTCTTACTCCAGGTGTTCGTAAATTGTATTGGAATGGATTATTCTGTCTTCTTAAGTCATCCTACGAATTCTTTTATCCACATATTTTGCCTTGCTATTTCTTCCTTTGTGTTAGCTAAGAGAAATGATTACTTACTATCATTAGGAGAATTCATAGTTATTTATATTTCTTAGCATGTGGATGAGTCCTTATTGTCAAATTATATATATATATAATTATTGATACCTAGTGCTAATGTCGCTTAATTTTTAAAATTGAATAAAGTAAATAATTTTTCATAAATCCATAGTAATTCTTCCAAGTAAAATAGTAGCTAAAGTTAGGTATAATGCAAGTTTTAAATACTGACTTAACTTTTGGGATTAAAATGGCAAAATTTTGTCATCTGCCTTATATATGCCTTATGTGTTTTGAAATTGCAATCTTTCTTTTGACTGCGAAAATAGCTGAATGCTCTCCTAACTAAGCATTATCCAACATATTAAATTCTTTTGATCATAATCCCAAATCAAAAAATTTAAATAATAATATTTGCATTGAGGACATAATACATTTGTATATTAAAACTAAATTATTCTTGTATTTTTCTCTCTTTGCTATCACAATTTGAAACACCTGCCAAGACTTGGCAAGTAACTAAATTCTAAGAGAAAATAAAATAAAGTGTTGGTCATGAGAATAACCACTAGATGATGCTAGTTGTCCAGGTTTTAAAAAATTTCAGCATTTTTACATTCTTTAAAATATGTTGTGGCCTTTTCTCTGCTATTGTTTTTCAACAAGTCAGGTTTCAGTACATTATTATATGTGGCAGTTACACAAACAACAAATAACCAAATGTTACATTTCAGTATTCTGAATATTTTAAAAGCTAAAATGTACCACATCCAAGTTCTAAATATTTGCTACTAACTAGCATTAAATTTCTTTTCTTACATCACAAAACTTAGATTACACCATCCAGATCTAGAATATCATCATAATATATAGATAGTTATTCTTACAAAAACACTTAAAATGTGTCACTTATCTCTTCCCAAACCGATATTCATCTGAATGCTAATTTTGCATTAAAGATTAAAGATGATCTAATTGTTACATCTTGGTTCACTTGGAAAATTAATTCTAATACTGGGATAATTATGGAACAACAAAATGAATAATTAACACTTTCATTTAAATACTATTTCTGTTTCTATTGCTAGGAGTTGGGGAAGCAGAACCCTTCTTCCATGAAGAGCATGCTGGGGAGAAATTTGGGATAATGTCTAAAATGTTCAGAACAGGGAAGGCCAAATGTAGTAAGACAGTTCTATTTACTGTTTTGATTAGTCAAGTCATCTTTTGGTGTTTGTGTAATTGCTTTCTGTTAAAGAGCAATGGAGAAAGATTTACAGATTGGACCCCCCTGGGACACGTCTCCTCTGTCCTGTGGTGTTGCTCAATGGCCTCCGTCTTCAACCCCCGCGAATGTAAACTGTCCAAACAAGAAGGGCAGAGCTCTGGCTTCTTCCTAAGAATTGAGATGGACACTGATGGACACCTGGTCTGCATGGTTGAGAAGGGGAGTCCAGCAGAGGCTGCTGGCCTCCAGGATGGAGACAGAGTTCTTCGGATCAACAAGGAGTTCTTCTTTGTCGACAAGGAGGGACACATGCAGGTGGTGGACCGGATCAGAAAGAGTGGGCATTCAGTGGATTTTAGTTCTAGATGGAAAGGCCTATGGAGAGCAGTTAAGACGCAGCTAGACTTGAAGCAGTCGAGTCCAAGTCCAAAGCCAGATCTGAATGAGAAGGAGCATCCTATAGTGAGCCATGGTGGTGCTGAGACATGGACCCAGCCTCGGCTATGCTACCTGGTGAAGGAGGGGAGCAGCTATGGCTTCTCTCTAAAAACTGTGCCAAGTGTAAAAGGGGTCTACATGACTGATATAACACCTCAGGGGGTGGCTATGAAAGCTGGGGTCCTACCTGAAAATCAACTGATAGAAGTGAATGGAGAGAATGTGGAGAATGCCAGCCATGAGGAAGTGGTTGAAAGGTGAAGAAATCAGGAAGTTGTGTTATGTTCCTGCAGCTAGACAAGGAAATGGACAAATGCTACAGAGAGCAGAAGACACAGTTTAAGAGAGAGACAACCATGAAACTGCTGCCCCAGCAGCCTCGGGTTGTGGAGATCAAGAAGGGAAGTAATGGCTATGGGTTCTATCTGCGGGATTGCCCAACACAGAAAGGTCAAATCCCAGGTCAGATCATCAAGGACATTGACTCTGGAAGCCCAGCAGAGATGACTGGCCTGAAGAAAAATGACCTGGCCATTGCTGCCAATGGCATGTCTGTGGAAAACCTCTATCATGATGGTGTGGTGGACATGATTAGGAAGGGTGGAGACAAGACTTCCTTGTTGGCAGTAGACAAGGAGACAGACAACATGTACAAACTGGCACATTTTTCTACTATCAAAGTCAAGACTTGCCCAATGGTTCTGCCCAGGAGCCTCCAGTACCTACTCCTGCTCTGGAGAACGCTCACTCCAGTATAGCAGAAGATGTAGAAGACCAGAAGCCCAAACTCTGCAGGCTGCTTAAAGGTGAAAACGGCTATGACTTTCACTTAAATACCATTTGGGATATGCCAGGCTCATTCGTCAAAGAGGTGCAGAAGGACAGCCCTGCTGACCTGGCCAGGCTGGAAGATGAGGATATCATCATTGAAGTGAATGGGGTGAATGTGCAGGAGGAACATTATGAAAAGGTGGTGGGCAGAATCCGAAGTAGTGGGAAGAATGTCTTATTCTTGGTTTATGGAAAGGAGGCCTATGACTATTTCCAGGCCAAAAACATCCCTGTGGTTTCTTCTATGGTGGACCTACTAGAGACTTCTCCTGACTCCAAAGAAGAACCACTGGCAGAGTCCGAAAATGACTCGTACACAGCCAAAGAACAAGCCAACACACAGCCTCCCATTCTTCTTCCACTTCTGAAGACACCGCGATGTGAGGAAAACCGGGGACGCCACCTGTGGTCTCTGGGTATTTAATGAGAATCCATTCTCCAGGATCAAGCAGCCACCATCTCCTGTCTGGTAGAGAATGCCTCTGGGAACCAGTTCTTGAGTGATTGTCTTTTGATACGGTTTGTTTACAGGGTGATGGTATAGATGCTTTGTTGTGAGTCAGAATCGACTCAATGGCAATGGGTCTGGCTTGGTTGCAGACGGTTTATTTATGTTGAACTTGGAAAAAGCTGAGAGAGGAACCATTCTGTTTGGGACCCTACCTTTCGAGCTTCAGTATAATTACATCTTCTGCGATGATGCCTCTCATTGCCATCGGCTCCTTGAGCAACAAAGATGAGTCATAAATTTGTTTGAGAGAGAGCCGCTAATTACAGTCTCTGAGCAGATGAGATGATTGAAATTATGCTTTTGCAAGAATATTATAGTTGCTAGAAATATCATTAAAAATACCCTCTGCGGGCTGAGCCCTGGTGGCTTAAGTGGTTGAGTGCAGGACTGCAGCCCGCGGGCTTGGCAGCTCAAATCCAGTGGCAGCTCTCAGGAGCGGCACTGGGTATCGACCACGACCACGAGAGGCAGTGATGCCCCCCCAAAAACAAAACCAAAAAAACAAAAATACCCTCTATTTGTGAACTTTTCCTGGTTAGCTGCTGTAGTTTTTGTTAAACTTTTAATGCTTTACCCTTCATTCATTCCAATGCCATTAGAAACCCAAAACAAAAAAGTACAGAATGAAACCTTTGGAATAGAAGGTGACTTCCACTAATAAAGTCTGGCATTTTCTTACATTGTAAAAAAAATGGGGGAGAGCAATGGAAGAAGTAAAAATAGCAAGTCTTATAAAAGGGCTATATCGGCTTCATTTTCCCTCCAGAGCAATCAAAAAGGATATTAGAGATCTAGAATGAAAACACCATGTAGTAGGTATATTAAGGGTGGAAGGACCAATAAAGGTAGCCATTTACTGTTGTAAAAACTGTGATTGGGATCTCTGGAAGTCATGGATTCCTTTTCTAAGTGTGTTATTCTGGGCAGACTAGAGAAACAAATCCAGGAGGACTCATATATGTATAGGAAAGAGTTTTATATCAAGAGTAATTATATTAAGAAAGCACCTTAACCCAGTTCAGATCAAGTCCATAAGTCTAATCTTAACCCACATGTCTGATACTAGTGTTCAAATTATTTTTTCAGATCAACGCAAAACATGTGATGAGGCCAAATGCAGGAAGATCACAGGCTGGTGGGTGGAAAGTGCAGTGAGTCCAGTGGCAGTGGGAGCTTTCCAGATCTCTGTCTGACATTGGCATGATTCCACGTGGTGTGTCAACAAGAATATGAAACAGAGTGTGCCTGGCCTCCAATAATTCACTTATCTCTGCCATGCCTCCACATGAGATCAGCAAGCTGCAACCTGTCGGGCTAAACGCCACCTCTTCACTCTTAATACCCTCGAGTTGACAGAAGATTATGTAACTACCACACTGCAAATAAGCATTGCAGTGATCTATGCAATATCTATGACTTCACTACTAATTTTTTTCTTTAGCCTATTTCCATTTAATTCAATGTATATATTTCAAATCTCTGATCTGCAGAATTTGGAGGGATATTTTAGACAGAACCACACTGTGTCCAGAAATTTGGTGATATCACTGGTGAAGAGAGTCTTATCTCAGTCATAAAAACACTTTTGGGGATGGATTCCTTAGAAGGAACATTCTTGACAACTTTGTTTTAAAGAAATGAGTGTTGTGGTGATGTAGTCTACAGGAATAGGTCAGTATTTTGCAAATGTTAGCATCCTTTTCAAATCTAAAAGAAATTAAGAGCGTCTTGATGGAACAATTGTTAAGAGTTCTGCTGCCAAATGAAAGATCAATGGTGCCAACATGTCATGTGTCCTGCAGGGGAAAAGACCTGCTGTTGAAATGTTTCTGGTAAAAATTAGATTTTAGGAAACCCTATGACATCTATTCATTTTATTTTGAGGCGATAACAGAAAAGATCCTTAGAATTCTAAATTTATAAATAATTTGAAAATGCTTAAATTTTATTTATTCTACCTGCGGTAAACTGGTGACTTGATAGAGTGTATTTGGTCTTATTTCTAGACTCACAACAATTGGCACGGAAAACCAGCCCTATTTTGTGACAAAACTCCATTGTTCTGGGATAGAAATGTTTTCAAATACATTCTCTCCACGCCAAAATGTGCCACCCCACAGTAGCCCTCCATTCATCATATAAGATGAAGCATACCTGTTTCTCGCTAGTGCCTGTGCCTGGGGGTTATCAGTAAATATGAGCAGTCAGGTTCTGTAGACCCAACCATGGTAAACTGTAGTAAAGCCTTCTTCTGATGTCTCTTTTACCACTTTCTGTGGTAAAAGCAGGTGGCTTGGCTGATATACAAGTAGGCTTATACTCAAGTATATACGGTACCCACTCTTTTGATCCTGACAAAGGGACAAGGGACCCATGTGCCCTATGATCTGCTCGTCTGTTTTTTTTTTATATTTTTCCAGTATTGCAAAGTTGCTCCTGAGAACAGGTTTGCATTTGGTGACCCCTCACCCCACACAACCTCCTGTAATAATGCTCTGTATAACTGAAAAGAAATAACTCCACTAGCCTGGGCCAGGACTAATACCACCACTTGGAAATATATTAAAAATACAAAGATACTGCAGCAGATTTTCTGCTGAAATCTGGCAATTTATTAAATTCAGCTCTTTTGTTAATACAGACAACATTTAGAAGGTAAAACATCTTGCAGATGCATTTTTAAAGTATACATTTTCCTAGTTTCAGTCTACCGAAAAGTTAGCTTTTTTCACTCAAAAGACTTTTTTATTTAAGGGCAACAAATTGATAGTATATGTGAAAGTAAGTGAAGAGCATATAGCCTTAGACTATTTCCTGACACTTATCTAGGAAGTGCAAACACTTGCTAAAACTGAAGAGAACAGATAGCATTATTAATGAAGATCAGACTTGCAGCCTTCAATATGGCTTGCAACTTGGATGTATAGAAAACATCCTCACAACTGGATCACAATAAAAGGAGAAAAAATTGAAGTGCATAAGGATTTCTTCTTTTCCACTTGACCACATCAAGATTGAGGAAGGGACAGTGGCCATGAAAGTCGGATTCTGCTAAGGAGTGTGTAACAACTCACCTGCAGAATCAAGTAGCCCTGAAAATGGATGGCGCTGGGGAAAAAAGATCATGGAAGCAGCAGTTGAGAAATCAAATGGCATATTGGAATGGATGAATCAGCTGCAGAATATAACTTTAAAGTGTAGAAGGGCAACCATATGGCTTTGAAGACTACTATGCATCTAACTCAAATGATGGTCCTTTCAATTTTCTTATGTGAAAATTGGACATTGTGTAAGGAAAACTGAAGAATTTTTTTGTGCCATTATATTGGGGGTTCGTACAGCTCTTATCACAATCCATGTATCCATTGTGTTGAGCACATCTGTACATATGTTGCCATCATCATTTTCAAAGCATTTGCTTTCTACTTGAGCCCTTGATATCAGCTCGCTAATTTCACCCTCCCTCCTACTCCCTCCCTTCCTCATGAGCCACTAATGATTTATAAATCATTATTTTTTCATATCTTACACTGACCAACCTATCCATTCACCCACTTTTCTGTTGTCCATCCCCCTAGGAAGGGTTATATGTCAATCATTGTGATAAGTTCCCCCTTTCTCCTGCCACCTTTCCCTTTCCCTCCTGATATAGCTACTTTCATTATTGGTCCTGAGGGGCTTATATGTCCTGGATTCTCTGTGTTTCCAGCTCTTATCTGTACCAGTGTACCTGCTCTCTGATCTAGGTGGATTCATAAGCTAGAATAGGGGTCATGATGGAGGAAGGAAGCATTAAAAAACTAGAGGAGAGTTGGATGTTTCCTTGGTACTAAATTGCATCACCATTGACTCATCTCTTCCTTGTGCCCCTTCTGTAAGGGGACGTCCAATTGTCCACAGATGGGTTTGGGGTCTCCACTCCATACTCTCCCTCATTCACATTGATATGATTCTGTGTTCTGAATCTTTCATGTCTGATACCTGATCCTGTTGACAACTCATGACTACAGAGGCTGATGTGTTTCTTTCATGTGGGCATTGTTGCTTCCATGTGGACGTTAGACTACTGATGTCATCCTGTGTATATGAAATAGCAGTTTCCTCAGATTTAAATGTCTGAATGTGAATGTTATTTTAGCAATAATCAGAATAGATGGCTTTATGTCCACAAATCATTTTAAAGATCTGAGATGAGATTTATTTTATGTTTCAGACACTGCCCATTCATAATAAAGAATTAAAAAAAAAAAGACTGACAAAATGAGTATTTCAGAAAACCTCCCAAGAGACAAGTTAATCATTTGTTCCTCCTCTATATTTCTTTTTCCTTTTTCGTCATTTTACTGGGGGCTGATTCAACTCATCACAATCCATCCATTGTATGCCAAGAACACCTGTGCATTTGCGGTCATTATCATCCTCAAAACATTTGCTTTCTCCTTAAGGTGTTGGTATTAACTCCTCATTTTTCTGTTCCATCCCCACTCTCCTTCCCTGGTGAACCCTTGATAATTTATAAATTATTATTATTTTTTCATATCATCCACTGTCTGATGTCTCCCTTAACCCACTTTCCTATTGTCCATACCCCAGAAAAGAGGTTACACGTAGATTCTTATACTTGGTTCCCCCTTTGTACCCCACCTTCCTTCCACCCTCACCACTGGCCCTGAAGGGATCATCCATCCCTGATTCCCCATGTTTCCAGTTCCTGTCTGTACCAGTATACATTCTCTGATCTAGCCCGATTTGTAAAGTAGAATTGGGATCATAACAGTGGAGTTGGGGTGGGGGGGAGAAGCATTTAAAAACTGGAGAAAAGTTGTGTGTTTCATCATTGCTGCACTGTACCCTGGCTGGCTCATCTCTTCCCTATGACCCTTTTGTAATAGAATGTTGCTTCAACTACAGATGGGCGTTGGGTATCCAATCTGTACTCTCCCTAATTTGTAATGATATGATTTCTTTTCTTTGATGCCTGATAACTGATCCCTTGGATACCTCATGGTCACACAGACTGGTGTGCTTCTTCCATGTGGGCATTGTTGCTTCTGAGCTAGATGGCTGCTTGTTTACCTTCTAGCCTTTAAGACCTGAAATGGCATATCTTTTGATAGCCGGGTACCATCAACTTTCTTCACCATATTTGCTTATGCATACAATTGTCTTCAGTGATTGTGTGCTGAAGGTGAGCAACATGGAATGCCAGTTTAATAGAACAAAGTGTTCTTGCATTGAGGACATACTTGAGTGGAGGCCCAATGTCTATCTGCTGCCTTAATACTAGCCCTTTAAGCTTCCTCTATTCTTCGTTAGCATCTTGTTTTTCTTGTTAGACACCATCTTATTAAGGGTTTTACTCTCCTGTTGACCTTGTGTCTTACCATATTTAATTTCATTTGTAGGGACTGACCTCTCCTGATGATATGTCCATAACACATGCAATAAAACCTCCCAACCCTACCTTCTAAGAAACATTTTGTGTGAACTTTTTCAAAGCTAAACATCTGACTTGAAATATATCCAAGTATATCCACAGCATACTTGATGTTCTTTGCCAACATCATAATTCAAAAGTGTCATGTCTTCTTTGATCTTCCTTGTTCATTGTCCAGCTTTCACAAGCATAGGAAGATATTGGTGACAAGTGGTACATTGCTTGAGACAGAATCACCTTTGTGCTCAAAGTGACATTTATTCTTTTGAACATATTAAAGACATTTTGCAGCTCATTTGCCCAATACAATATGTCCTTTCATTTTCTGGTTGCTGAGTCCCTAGGAATTGTTTGGAAATCCAAGTTAAATGAAACCCTTGACAACTTCAAACTTTTCTGACAAACAATAAACAGATTGGTTGTGTTTTTAGTATTTTTGTTTTCCTTATATTGTAGTGTAATTCATCTCAAAAGTGGTGGTCTTTGATTGCTATTATTATGTATTTCCAGGATCCTTGTTTTCAGCAAGTAAGGTTGTGTCATCTGCATATTGTAGACTCTTAACATGTCTTTCTCTACTTATTGATTTATTCCAGTTTTTCCAGGCGATAGCTCAATGTTGGTTTTAGGTGTAAATGAGCAGTTTCAGACCATAGTCATCCTATGCACAACAGAAGGAAATACTGCCTGGTCCTGTGCCATCCTTCCAATTGTTCCTATGCTTGAGTCCATTGCTGCAACCATGATATCAATCCATCTTGTTGAGGACCTTGATCTTTTCCACTGCCATTCTACTTTACTATGAAGGAGATCCATCTCCAAGGACTGGCCTCCTAAAAACATGTCCAAAATATAAGTCTTTCCATCCTTGTCTCTAAGGAGAATCCTGACTGTACTGCTAAGAGAAATTTGTGTCTTCTTTTTGCCATTTTTATGGTACTTTCAATATTCTTTTCCAGCACTACAATTCAAATGCATAAATTCTTCTTTGGCCTTCCTTTTTAAATAAATGTCCAACTTTCCCATCCATATGAAGCAATTGCAAATATGATGGCTTGGGTCAGATGTGCCTTAGTCCTGAAAGTAAAGTCCTATTTTTTCAAAACTCCAAGACGTCTTGTGCAGCACATTCAGTCAATGCAAGGCTTTGTTTGAGCACGTGACTGCTGCTTCCAGGAACATCAGTTATGATCCAGGTAACACAAACAGCATTGACAACTTCAATCTTTTCTCCAATTATCATGACCATAACTACTGATCTAATTGTGAGTATTTCTATCTTCTTTACATTGGTTTTTAATCCATATTGAAAGATGCCATCCTTGATTTTCATCAGTAAGTGCTTCAAATCTGCCTTAATTTTAGCAAGCAAGGTTCCATGACCTGTGTATTGCTTCAGGTAGCCTTCCTTCAGTCCAGATGCCACATTCTTCTTCATTCCAACCATATTTTGTTTTTTATTTCTGCTCAGCATACAGATTGAATAAGTGTGGTGAGAGGATACAATCCCATTGCATACTTTTCCTGATTTTAAATCATGACGTAGTCCCTTCTGTTCATACAACTACCTCTTGATCCATGTACAAGTTCTACATGAGCACAGTGGAATGTTCTGGAATTCCCTTTCTCCTCAAGGCTATCCAGAGTATATTATGACCACATGGATGAATGTCTTTCCATAGTCAATGAAACACAAGCATCTATCTGGCATTTCATATTTTCGACCAAGGTTCATATGACATCAGCAAGGATATACCTTGTTTCATGTCCTTTTCTAAATCTGTACTGAAAATCTGGCTTCTCCCTGCCAGTGTACTGCTGCAACCATCATTGTATGATTTTCCATAAAGTTTTACTTCATGTGATATTAATTATATTGTACTATACTTGGAGCATTTCTTTAGAATGATTAAAAATATGGACCTCTTTCAGTCAGTTTGCCAAAAAATCTGATTCCAAAGTCTAGGCTTCCAGTGTTTTATTAACTTGTTGATGCATTTTAATTGGTATTCAATAATTTCTTTTCAGTTTGGTGTATTCCATCTTTTGTTTCTTCTTGTATAATTTAATATTTAATGTTAACATTCAATATTAAAACTCAAGGCTTGAATTTTGAGTTCTTTTAATTTAAGCTATATATACACATATATATCAAATAAGTATTTTTTGAAGGATACACCTCTGAGGCACAGCTATTCAGATTTTAAGCATTGTTGTAGTTCCCTGTTCTGTTCATATGATTGCTTCTTCGCCTGTTGCACAGGTTCCAAAGGAGCACAAAGATTTGTTCAGGAGTCCCCATCCTCCTCTCTGTTATCCATAGTTTGCTATAATTCAGAGTTAGATGCTTTTTCATGGTCAATAAAGCAAGCAGACATCTTTCTGGAATTCTGTTCTTTCAGCCAGGATCCACCTGATATTCCTGTACTTCAACCTCTTCAGGTTTCAATCCAAATTTCTGAAAAGTCCTTGCTATGTACAGAAACATTTTTGATATATATATATATATATAGTGTGTGTATATATATAGATATATCACTCGCATGTGATAATAATTTCATTGTTTGATCATTTACTCACTCTGTTGTGTTACCTTTTTTTTAGAATGGCCACATATATGGATATCTTCCATTTTACGGACCAGCTAGCTATTGTCCAAAATTTTTGCATAGACTAGTTAGGGCTTCCAATGCTTCATCAGCCCGTTGAAACATTTCCGTTTGCATTCCCTTGATTCCTGGAGCCTTCTTTCCCCCTAATTCTCTCTGTGTATCTAAGACTGCTTCTTTAAGTACCCTTGGGTCTTGATCATATGCTTCTTCATGGAATAGTGGAGTCTTTTCGGTAGAGTGACTCTGGACTCCTTCTGTTCTCTCTTTGGTTTTTCTTAATTTGTCTTAATGTGTAATAGTAATATAAATCTGGTGTTAGCACTTACTCCCTGCTTGGAATTTGCTCACAGTACACCTTGTAATAGAAGGACAAGATAAGCAACTAATACTCTTCAAAACCACACAACTAGCTGTCAATACATATTCACTGAGACCCCACATATATTTTCAGTAAAAATAACAAACATTGATAATTCCATCTCTATACATGAAGAAAATTTCTGGGGATAAAAAAGAAATAGATAAAAATGATAAAGAGATACTTCCAGGAAGATGGTGCTAAAGTAGAATACCCTAGTTACATCTCCCTTTGTGTGACTCAGAGCACAACTGGCAAGGAGGTCAAGTACGGGAACCTAGACACAGGGCCTAGAAGATTCTTACATTGTGGGATTCAGCTCACACTCCCCATTCTGGTTCTCACCCATGGGAAATGCAATGGAATCTTGCTGATGCCTCCCTTGCTCCGTGTCACGGAATTTCCCTCTCTGGCTCTGGTGAAAACCCCACCCCCTACTGAACCAAGCCAACTCAGTTAATTTAGAAGGGCCACTCAGGACTTAGGGTACTGCAGGGTGTTTCAAAAATTCTACCCAGATTTTTCCCCATGAGGAACACAGTAGAACCATGCTGAGTCCACACATCCACCCCCCAGACCAGCAGATGCTTCTCTCTAATTACTACTGGCACCCTACCAGTTACCAAAGCAGGCCACTCAGAAAACACAGAAATGCAACCCCAACTCAGGATAAGACAGGATAGTGTCTTAAGAACATGGTCTGGCTCTGCATTTAGATACTCTAGCCTTCTAGAGAGAGAGAGAGTCAGCCACCAGGGAGACCGAGACACAACTCAAACTTGCATTGTAGCTGGCTTCCACATAGTTGTTAGACGTTGAGAACCAGTTGCCAGGAAGACAAAGTCACTCTTTTTCTTGGGGTGTGGGGGGGATCACTGCCTCTGGTGGTTGTGGGCACTACTCAGGCTGCTCCTGAGAGCCAATGCTGCATTTGAACCGCCCAGCCCGCACTCAACCACGTACGCCACCGGGGCTCAGCCCCAAAGTCACTCTTGATCTTGCCCAGAAGTAAGGGACTTCAGCCGAGGTCCAAGGCTTTGTGATACCCTTCACAATAGTAATTGTCAATCTGACAAGAAATAAATCAGATAATGGGATATACCGGTTTAGAGTCAATATACGAAGAAGTCCCAGGAACCAGCTACAAAGTAATGTTTTTTCTGCAAAGTTCCTCAAACAGATAGAATATGTTTTACCATAAAGTTGTTCAAGACTGATTCTGATCAGACCTCCTAATCTCATCTTGTCTCTGTTTCTCTTTCTTGCCTCTCTATGCCACATTCAGGTTCTATCATTGTTGCTGTGCAAATCACAGCAAGTGACACATAATGTGGGCATGAAAACATGGGGAAAAGATAAGGCACACTAACATGTTGGCAAAAACATGAGGTTGGGATATAATAGTCATTTGGGAGTAAAAAATCATGAGGCAATTAGAATCTTAAGAAAGACATTTGACTGAGCCCTTGTGGTCTAGTGGTTGTGTGCGGGACTGCGGCCCACAGGATTGACAGTTCAAATCCAGCAGTAGCTCTCCAGGAGCAAGGCTAGGCTTCCGATTCCCACCAGGGCAGTGATGCCACACACACACACACACACACACACACACACAAGGACATTTATTCAGACTTTTAAATCTATGTTAAAAGGGTGAGAAACTAAGATCTTGGAAAAACAGTTGGATACATTTTTACAACTCACCCAATATATCTGCTGCTGGTTTCAAGAACAGGGAACAGCAAATTATAAGACACAGTAGAACAATTAAAAGGATATTATACTAATCATGGTCCTGCAAAAGTTCTGGTGGAGGCTTTTTCATTATTAGATTTGATTTGAGACTATTTATGTCCTGTGTCAGAAGAAGAAAAAAAATCAAACTCTTAAAACACCTTCCGATCCCCAACTTACTGGGATGCCTCAACAACTTATTTCTGTAAGAAACCAGAATAAGCTTGACCCTCAGGGTGAGCAGGACCTTGAAGAGGAAGCCATCCAATATCATCAAGATAGTGAAATAAGGACTTTGAGCTCTTGCCTGTTCAAGATCAGGGAGGGCACTCTTTGGTAGCTAAGAAAGAATACCAATCTTTCTCTGAGATCTTGCAGTGTCTAAAAATTGCTTGTGTTAAAATTTATGCAGGTGCAGGAAAAGAGATGAAGGCTGTGGCATCTCCTGCATGTGCCAAGATTACTCAGAATAAAACTGCTACAAATTTCATTAATGGATGCAAAAATGATGAGGGAACATCTGACTGACTTTGAGGCTTTCCTGTTCTAGAAAGACAGGATGCTAAGGGAGATAATGAAAGACAGTATCAGTCGATTCCTCTTAAACCCCGTAAAGAATTAAAAACTGCCGTGACCCAATATGTTGCCTTATCTTTAATTGAATCAATCACCAATGATGTCATTCCTACTATGGATTGGTTTAATTTACCTCAAGCTTGTTTAAGTGAGGGTGATTATCTGTTGTGGAAGTCTGAATATATTTATATGACACAAGAACATACCAATCAAACTTGATATGTTCATGGGACATGGTTAATATGCTAATGTACAACAAATTGGTTTTCCTGCAGAGAACTATGGACAAGTAAATATGATTGCTTTACAAGCTTGGGGGAAATTGTCACCCAGTGGACAAAAAACATTCAAAAATAAGACAAGGCGCAGGTGAACCTTATCAAGATTTTGTGTTTTTCTTGCATAGTACGGGTAGTTGTAGATGGGTGAGTAGGAACCATGTTAGCAAAACAGCTAGCTTATGAAAATTCCAATGTTACCAGTCAACAAGCTATCTGGCCCTTTCTAAGTAGAATTATGTGATTATATTGTTATGTGCTGATATTGGACCTTCTTATTTGCAAAAATTGCTATGCCTGCTGGCCTGAGAGGGATATCAATCAATTAAGTGGTCAGGAAGCAGTGAAATTCTTTTTCTGGAAGTTGTTTTAAATATGGAAATAAAGGGTTTAGCCTGAAAGATTGTGGTTCATCTTTGGATCACAGAGCATTCCAATCTAGAAGGGACCTTCTTTTTCTAAGGAATTTTCCCAAAGTGCAGAAGGGGCAAACATTGGGCCAATGAGTGTTGCTCTCAAACTGATATTAAAGGTAAACCTCGGGCTGAGCCCCGGTGGTGTAAGTGGTTGGGTGCCGGACTGCGGCTGGCGGGCTTGGTGGTTCAAATCCAACAGCGGCTCTCAGGAGAGCCACTGGGTAGCACCTACAACCACCAGAGGCAGTGATGCCCCCCCCCCAAAAAAAGGTAAACCTCTTAAACAGGAGTCTTCCGGGAATGAGAGGGGAGAGACTCTCTCGCCACATCCCCCACCCTCACCCCAGAACTATCAGGACATTAAAAAAGGAGTTTTAAAAAATCATTAGGATTTCAGACTTGTTCCAAGCCATTCACTTTAAGGAGTGCCAGATTGGACCTCAGACCCACCACCTATTATGTATCAGCACCAGAAATGGGCAAAAGGCTATGCCTACTACAGTGTGTAACCCTTTACCTCAAGGATCTGTGGGTTTAGTTTTAGGAAGGAATATCTTGACCATAAAAAGGTTTCCAAATGTTTCCTGGGATTGTGGATTCAGATTATGAAGGAGAAATTAAGACAATGAGTCATGCACCTTATGTTATTGACCTTCACTCAGGAATAAAGATAGCACAATTAGAAACCAGCATCTCAACTGGTAAAGTATTATCTACTTACACTAGGGCAACTGGTGGATTTGGCCCTTCTGAACAGTCTTATTGTGTAAAAGTTATCAAAAAATGTAGACAGAAAGAAAGATTATGATCAGTAGGAAAGAATTTCTAGGGCAGGTAGTTACTGGAATTGATGTCTCTGTAATAGGGCTAAAGCATTGGCCTTCACATTGTGCATTTTCCTTTGCATGACTATATTACATTGAATAGGACAGTCTCAAACTCCCTTACAAAGTTCCCAGATATTATCATGTAAAGATGAAGAAGGCCAAGGAGACTCCAACCATGTGTTGCCACATTTGCCTATTAATCTGTGGAATAGAGACAAGTTACAAGGAATGAGACTTTTGTTATTTAGTCCCAATTCTGTGGTGTTTCGGGTCATGTTAAATCATGGATTTGTTACTGACAAGAGTTTGTGGAAATATCCACAGGGAAAAACTGAGCTTTTTCAACTTGATGGTAATCAAAAAAAACCATGGATTTGGCTACACTTGTCAGGAGTTTTAGGAAGGGTCACTGATTCTCTTATTACTTGTACAGTAGGTGCTTATTATCTGTCACCAGACCATGTATGGATAGATCAGTGACCTTCAACTAAAGAAATAATTGCAGCAGCACAGGAGGTAGTACAGGATTAGAGCAGGCTTGGAAGTATATAACCCTCCACTAGTCCTTGGAATAATCCTATTTTTGCGATAAATAAAAAGTGAAGACAATGGAGATTATTGCAAGACTTATGTGTTGTAAATAAAAGCATACAGTAAATGGGTCACTGCAACCAGGACTACCTTCCCCAGTATCTATTCCTGCACAATTCAAATTCATCATTTTAGATTTAAGTGATTGTATCTATATTATCCCTTTGGCTCCACAACACTGCCAAAGTTTCTTTCAATGAGTCCTCCATTAATGTTAAAGAACCTGTGCAATGGTCTCAATGGGAACCTTTGCCTCAAGGTATGAATAATAGTCCCACTCTGTCAGAAGCTTGTGTCTAATGTTTTACAGTAAGGCACTCCTTCCCTCAAACTTATATAGTACATTCTATGACTGATCTCGTCTTAGGTCTTCCAGAGGAGAATCAATTATTGGGACTTTTTACAGTGACACAAATGCATTTGCAAGAAAAAGATCTTGTAGCACTGGGAAAGATTCAAGTTCAGGAATCATATTCTTATTTAGATAAGTTAATACAGGGACACCAAGGTAGGCCACAAAAACTGCAACTTAGGAAAGAATATTTAGTAACTTTAAATGATTTTCAAAAGCTTCTGGGAGATAGCAACTGAGTTCAACATTCTCAGGGAATTACAATTGACCAATTTAAAACTTTATTTCATATCTTAAAAGGTGACAGTAATTCTCTTTTTCCCAGAACATTTACCCCTGAAGCATAAAATGATTTAAAATTTTTGGTTCAGTCAGCAATACAGAAAAACCTTTTAGGTAGGATAGATTACTCACAACTGTGGCAGTTTTTAGTATTGCCAATAGAACATATGCCTACTTGCCTGTTCTGGCAAAATATTCCCATTGAATGTATGGCACCTTTGATCAATCAGGGTAGAAAACAAGCTGTAGACCTTTTTGAATTAGCTCCCCTGACCATTAGCGTGTCTTATACTGTTACTAAACAGGCAGGAAAGGAACAGTAATTTCTGGCTGAGAGCTCTGTCTGCTTATATGGAAAAAATTGATCCCTATTAACTTTCTTCTAAATAACTACATATTTTCACACAACATCCACTTGTTTTCCCCAGAATAATACAGAAAGTCCCTATAGAAAATGCTGATTTACTTTTTACTGGTGGATCTAGTAATGGAAGAGCAAAGGTGGCAATTAACGATGTGTCACAGGCAGGCTCAATGTGAATCAGCCTAGGATGTGGAGCTGGTTGCAGTCATTCCAGCTTTCAAATTATCTATAGGACAAGCTTTTAATTGCTAGACTGACAGTCATTAGGAGGCTACTCTAATGGATCAGTGAAGACAGCTTCCTTTAATACTGGGGATTGCTCTGATGCAGGGCGGCTGCATACATCCATCATGATTGCAAATGTAGTGTGGGTAGATCACATGGCACTAAAAAAAAATAGGCGGAAGCCTAACATCAATCCTATCACCTAATTGTTATACAGCACAGCCAATAAGATGCAATGCTGGGGGAAAAACACATATGGAAACAACTGCGCTAAGGGCAGCAAAAGTGATAAGCTAAATTGATGCCAAATTTAGACCTTGAATTTTTCTCTTAAACTTAAAAAAAGGTATTGAAAGGAGTGGGGGAAATGGACCAAGTAAGAAGACCAAAATGATCATGCATCCCCGGCTCATTCCTTTCAGTGCAAGTCATCAAAGCAAACTTGAGTAATGGCAAAAAATGTACACAGTTCATTGTGTCGTGTTGTGCAAAGTGAACTCATGCAGTTATGCAAGGTATATAAACATACATTGTACTTATAAAGAACTGTCAATGCGTATATGAATAAATTATATAAATAAAATATATGCTTTGCATTTTTGTAGTTGGTAGATCATTTTGACTTGACCACTTTATAAGTAGCTCGCATTCTGAATGGACACGAACACCCCTGCCCTGATGTAATTAAACTTTTTGTTCAATTGCAAATTTAATTAGGTTAAGAGATTTGCCCTGTTACATTGGATATGTTTGAGAATACTCTGCTTTTCCATGGAAAAATTGCAGAAGGAAATTCATTGGTTGATCAAATCACATTAGCTATAGTATTTCGCACTTTTGAACAATTTTTAGCAGCTGCAGAAGTGTATCACAAATTATACCATCAAAATGCTCCAAGTTTACAGAAGCACTTCCATATACATATAGAAAGTGCTCACCAAATGATCTTCATGCCCTTCAGCTTTGCCCCCACTCCCATGCTATGGGGTTAACCCTTGTGGTATTCTGCCAGAGCAATTGTGGCAGATAGATGCAACACATGTGTCCTCTTTCAGCAAGCTGAAATTTGTTCATGTCAAGATTAGTACTTGTCCAGGCTTTGCTGTCACAACTCCTTAAGTAGAGAAGCTGTTAAACATGTGGTACATCATTTACTGCCTTGTTTCTCAGAGAATGGTACTCCTAGATGCATTACAATGGACCGTGATCCTACCTATCTTAGCAAAGGGTCAACTAATTTTGGTCTCAAGTAAATATAGCATATTAAACTGGCATCCCTTATAATTCACAGGCACAGGGTACTGTTGAGCATACATATGCAACCTTAAAATAGTATACTTTTTAAATGAAAGAGGGGGAATTGTACCCACACACAACTCAAAATATTATTTTTTGGGGGGGGGGGGATCACTGCCCTCTGGTGGTTGTGGGAGCTACCCAGTGCTGCTCCTGTGAGATGCCGCTGGATTTGAACCGCCAAGCCCATAGGGCGCAGTACCTAACTCAACCACTTATGCCACCGGGGCTCAGCCACCTCAAAATACTATAAGGCAATCATTTATTTGAAAATTTTTAACTTTGGACAAACAAGGACAAAGTGTGGATGACCATTTCTGGACTGTTTCATAAGAAAAATTGCGAGAGGTGGTTTGGATGGAAAATGGAATGGTACAGATCCACTGTTAATATGGGGGGAAAGATCTGTTTGTGATTTTCCTAGGTCTTTTGAAGTACCTCATCAGATTCTGGAAAGACTGGTGAGGTATTGTGGCTGAACTAAGGGAGTTCAACAGTGTATAATCAACCATTGGCTGATTACCCCATTTAAGAAATTGAAGGCCACTCCCCCAGTGACAATTCTAAAGAAGGAAATTAATGCTTTGTTAAAATTTTACAGAATGTCTTTTCTTAAAAACCATTACTGCAGAGGTTCTCAACCTTCCTAACTATGCAACCCTTTCATCCAGTTCCTCAAGTTATGGTTCGGGTGATCCCTGAACCATAAAATTATTTTCGTTGCTACTTCATAACTGCAATTCTGTACTATTATGAATTGGGCAAACTCTGTGAAAGGGTCGTTCAACCCCCTTGCAATTCACAGGTTGAGAACCGCTATATGATTGCCTTATGTGTGCATTATTAGGAGTAGTGCTATTCACATATGCTGGGCTTTGTTTGCTTCCAGTCTTCTTCAGAATTGGAATAAAATCCAATAGAAGTGACCATTTAGAGCTCTACAACCTCAAACTAAAAAAATAAAGAAGGGAGAACTCTCAAGAACCACTTTCCAGAAAGACAAAGTCACTATTAGTCTTGCCCAGAAGTCAGGGACTCGGGTGAGGTCCAAGACTTTGTGCTACCATGCACAATAGTAATTGTCTATATGCCAAATCAGCTAATGAGATATGCTGGTTTAGGTTCAAAGTACAGTGAAGTGCTAGGAACAAGGTATAAAGTAATATGTAGCCTGCCAAGATGCCCACACAGAGTGAATATAAGGCTTACAAAAAAGTTGCTCAAGACAGATCTCTGATCAATCCTCCCAATCTCATTCTGTCTCTGCTTCTCTTTCCTTCATTCCTTCTTCCACTTTTAAGTTCTTTAGCTGTTGCTAGGCAGGTTGTGGTATTAGACCTATTCTTTTCTTTCTTTTTTAAAAATTCCTTTTATTGGAGGCTACTACAACTCTTATCATAATCCATACATTCAGCTATTGTGTCAAACACATTTGTACATTTCTTGCCATCATCATTCTTAAAACATTTTCTTTCTGCTTGAGACCCTTTGTATCACTTCCTCACCTTTCCCCTCCCTCCAGCCCACCCCAATGAACCCTTGATAATTATTATTTTATCGTGTCTTACACGGACATCTCTCTACACCCATGTTTCTGTTGTCCATTATACTTATTCTTATTAGCTTCTTAGAAAGAAAACACAGGGCTCCTTTCCCTGGAACAGGAATTGGGACTCAGCAAGTCAGTATCTTTCCCCACCCTTTGTGAGGTAGTTAACAAGCATGGAGTCCAAATGACCCTACCTAAACCACTTTCTGATCACACACCCCTCCTCCCTGGGACACCCTACAAGAGACTATATCTACCTTGGAATCATACATAATGAGTAGAGAATTGGAGCTGTGCAGCAAGCTACTATAAAGGGGACTTCTGCTATAAATGCAAATAATTGAAGTATGGTGCTACCCCTTTCACAATTTAAAGGGTTGATAAGAGACTCTAGTAGAGTTATATACACTTCATATACCCCAAACATCACAGCACCTGGAACCAGCTTCTTACACTTTGACCATACCTATTCTCTGCCAACTTACCAACTAAATATGTATCCCCATAAACTCTGAGCTAAGTATGCTGGATGTC
>PVJH01018759.1:0-44401 GCA_004026705.1 Nesogale talazaci
TGTAGAAAGTGTTAACGCCATGGTGTAAAAGAAAGAATGAAATATATAAACATTAGAAATGTATATTGAAATGAAATAAGTAATATGATAGTATATTTGGAAACTGTAAAAGTGAAAAACTTACAAATGATCATAGAATTCAATAAAGTAGCTAGATATGAAATTAATAGATTAAAATCAATAACTTTCATAAATACAATACAAAACACTTAGAAAATAAAATATAAGGGGAATGAACTCAATTTGAAATAGCTATAAATAAGAAATACTCAAGATCTATATAGAATATATATAGATATATATATTCTTGCTCTAAAACTTGAGCAAGTGAAAAGACAAGCTGTGTTCTTGGTGGGGCTGGGAGCAGGATGGGGGGTTATAGGTCCAAATTCTGTGGAGATCAGATGCGCTTTCTCACTTCTTGATGGGTTCTCACTGACATTCTTGGGGGTGGGAGGATGAAGGGTGCCTTGTTCCTGCCCCTCACCAGATTTCCTCCAGCACCATGAGGTTGTAACCACATTCCCGAAAAGGAGGCTTTTCTGTCAAGCTCAGTGGAGAAAATGGAACATTGCCTCCTTCTTACTGGCTAGCGATGAAAGTCTATTGTCTCCTGGTGGTCTTGTTATTGTGATGCCCATACCAGGTGTGGAAAGCACTGGATTCCTGCTCTCTCTTCTCTGACTCAAGTCTGACAGTGTGGTTGGGTGACTGCTTTGTAGCCTGCTGAAAGTGGAAGTCTAGATTCCCCCTTGCTTCCATGTATGATGCTGGAGTCACAGACTGTTTCATGGTGCTTGCCTGAAACAGGAAAGTTACTGGTGGTCTACACATTGCTGTTTTGCTAGGCTACCTCTTTGGCCAGCCTATGGACAAAGGCTGTCCAGCCCATGGTTTCAGAAAACAGTCCTTTGTTAAATGCTTTTATTTTTTGTTTCATTTGCTTATTGGTGTGTCCAGGGGTTTCTATTTTACTTAATAAAAGGGATAGGGCCATTGCATGAACTGTATCTCATGAGAAGAGAAAAGTCTCTAAATATTTTTTAAAAGTTAATTTTCTTTGTTATTAAATAAATTTTGAAAAGTTTAAGGCCAGACTTAAATGCAAATTTTTGAACTAGAGATTTGCTTCTAAGATCATAAGGGAGTTTAAACAAGTAAGACTAGCAATACATTTTTGAAAAGAAAAAAGTAGTAAGGGAAGAGTAGGTCTACATAGCATGTAAAAAATTAATAACACTGTAACAATTAATACACTGTGGTATTTTGCCATGAATAGACAGAAAGATCAATGCAGCAGAATAGAAAGCTCAGAAATAGCACTAAATACATGTGGGAAATTGTTTTATGATATTGATGGCATTTTTTATCAGTGGTGGATAAATTAGTGCAGAGAGAAAAGAATAACTGTGGGAAGGGTTTGACTCAATATCTCCCACTTTGCTTGAGTATGAAAATTCCAAAATACCAAAGATTGAAATATATGAGGTGAAAGCACAAGAGACTATAATAAACCTAGAAAAAATATTCTTATGATAGGGAATGTCATTCTAAATATAGTAAAAACTCCAAACTCTACAAAAGACTGACACATTGGAATATATTAAAGTTTTACAGAGTCTGCGTTGCAAAAGCTATTATAAGCAAAGCCAAAAGATAATAAATAACAATAAATTTAATAAAAATCTGATAAGCTTAAGCTACAAAAGGCTAAATGTACTCTTAGATTAAAAGCTCCCACAAATAAATTAGTTGAAAAATGGGCAATGTCTATGAATGCATAGCTTAATAAAAATTTATATATTCTCCTAAACATAGGAAATTATATTCTATTTTACTCACAAGAGCAGAAAGCCTAATTAAAACTGTATTGAAACAATATCTTTAACTTCTCACATTTTCTATGATCCAAAAGTCCGGTTAGACACTTTATTGTTGAGGATGCGAGGAAATAGGCAATCTTGTTTTGTTGGTGGGATTCGAACTTGGTAGCAACTCTGTGGAGAGTAATCTGAAAGTACAAATTTAAATTATGGGTGCATGTGCTCATTAACATGCAAAAAGCATGCTCCTTAAAAGAGGATGACGAGACACCAGCTTCTTTACTTTAGACCCATCATCAGGAAAGGCCAGACGCTAGAGAAGAACATGAAGCATGAGAACATGAAAAGTTAGAGAAAGGGAGCAAGACCCCTAGTAAGACAGATTGAAACAGCACAATGGCTAACAGTGGGTTGAACCATAGAAACCGTCGTGAAAATGCAGAAGGACTGGGTAATGGTTTGCTCTCATGTATGTAAGGTCAAAATGAATTGGAACCAACTTGAGGACAACCTAAAGCAACAACATTCATTAGCAATTCACCATTGTCCCTAGCTTTCTGCAAATGAGGTGCTCATAATTTAAGTTGTAATGCACTTCTCTCCTCTGATTTTGGGTTTTGTTATTTGCAATCTCTGAATCATGCAAGCTGATATGCTTCTGTTGTGTGGGCTTATCTGTCATCATCCTTAGATGGCTCCTTTTTTTTAAGATAAACTTTTAAGATTCCAGAAGTTTTTAATTTTTTAGTAGCCAAGGATCATCAACTTTTTCACCACCTTTGATATAGCACCTTGATCTTCAGTGAGCCCTTCATGAGGAAAAGTACTTACCTGGGCCCAGCTGATTGTTCTTAGTTTAGGAATTTCTGTTGAGTGCAAGCTCAGCATCTCTTCTTATCTCCAACATGGATATATACCATTCTTCCTCTTCAGTGGTAACTTTCATTATCAATTTTTTGTATAACTATATACAAAGCACAACTATAAGTGACCTCCATAAAACTTTTAGTAACTCTACTAATTGGACAATTAAACTCACCCCTGGTATAGAATTCAGAATATTGTTGGAATGAGGGAAATATTGATATATGCGAATGCTTTCTAGATTAAATTACATCTGATGTTTCATTATGCATCTTAAAAAATTATGTGACTAAATCATTTTAAAGAAAACAATGAGGATTAGATACAGGGCATCAAGTTCATTAACAATCATTCCCTATGCCCAAACTATCTGCAGAGCTAAGACATGATAGACAACTTTTTTAATGTTCATCATAGGTGATTTATTAAATAGCCATGAAAAAAGAATGAGGACTGTTTTACACACAAGTGTGAAAAAATTTGTAAGTCATTTTTGTAAATGGAAAGTGAAGAATAGGATGAACATTATGCTGTATTTATAAAAGAAAAGAAAAGAAATTCCTACACATATTTTCTTGTTCCTATGAGAGGTGAAAACTGCCTTGTCTTTCTGGAACTAGCCAAATTTTCACCTTTGCATGATATGCTTTTCTAATGTTTATTTTAAAGGAGAATATTTGAGTTTTCTTTCTCTGACTGATTTTCCCTGAACACAAGTTCTAGCTTTCACAGTCTTACTTATAGGAATAAAATATTTCTTGAGGGAATCTATAGGAAACAGAAAATATCAATAGAAAGCAACACATTGATGTGGAGAATTGGGCAGCCATGAGAAATGGTAATGTATCCTTTTGTACTTTGAGTTATGTGTTCTTCTAGGGATCCAAAAATAAATTGAAGAATTCTCAGGCAAACATTAGCATATAGAAGTATTAATAGAAACATCTCATTAGTGTGAAAGGAAACCTGGCAAAATATTAAAGGAGGAGAAAATTATCTGGGCAAAGCAATAGGTTAAGATAATTTTGATCAGAAGGTGAGTTGATAAGTGAAATGTTCTGTAAAAATTCAAGCTTTGAGATGCAAGATTGAAAGATTCTATGGGAAAAATATTGACTGATGCAGGAAGCATCCAAATAAAATGAAAAGAATACAGTCACTGTACCAAAAAGGAGTTGACATTCCATCATTTCAGGAGGCAGTATTTGAGCAATAAGCAATGATTCCAAAGGACTAAGTCCAGCCTGCACTGAAAGCATTTTCCAAAGCCAAGGCTCCAGGAATTGATGAAATCTTAGCTGAAAGGGTTCAAAAGCTGATGAAGAACTTGAAGAACTTACTTGTCTATGACAGGCAATTTGGAAGACTGCTACTTGGCTGACTGACTGGAAGAGATTTCACATTTGTACCTTTTCCGAAGAAAGGTGACCCAACAGAATGCAAGAACTATAGAAAAATATCATCGATATTAAATGCAAGCAAATTTTAGCTGAAGATCATCCAACTAGGTTTTAAGAGTACTTTGACTTGGAGTTGCCAGAGGTTCAGACTGAATTCAGAAGAGGTCTTGGAGCAAGGGATATCATTACTAATGTCAGATGGATCTTAACTGAAAGCAGACAATGCCAGAAAAATGTCCACTTGTATATTATTGCCTAGGCCAAGGCTGTGTGGACCATAACAAACAATGGATAACCTTGAGACAAATGGACAGTCCAGAGCACTTCATTTTACATGTTGAATTTGTGCATGGTTCACAAGGCAGTTGTATGAACAGAACAAAGGACTATTGCCTGCATTTAAAATCAGGAAATATATGTAACAGGGTTGTATCCTCTCCATTCTATTCACTCTGTATGCTGAGCAAATAATCAGAGAATCTGGTTTATAGGAAGAAGAATTAGGCATCGGGATTTGAGGAAGTCTTATTAACAATTTGTCATATGCAAATGACAAAATCATGTTTGCTAAAATGAGGACTTGAAACCCCCCATGCTGAAGATCAAGGATTGCAGCCTTCATTATGGATTGCAACCCAAATATGGTCACAATTGGCCTAATAGGTAATATCATGATACATGGAGGAAAGATTGAGGTTGTCAAGGGTTCAACCTGCTTGGGTCCACAATCCATGCTCAGGGAAGTAGCAATGAAGAGATCAGCAGATGAGTTGTATCAGGTAAATCTGTAGCATGAGATCTCCTGCGAGCACTGAAAAGCAAGGATGCTACTTTGAGGACTAAAGTGAGTCTGACCCAAAGCACAGTGTACTCGATCAACTCATATTCATGTAAAAGTTGGGCCTTTGATAAAGAAGACCAAAGAAGACTCAACACATTTGAATTGTGTTGGAGAAAAATATGTAAAGTACCATAGACTGTAAAAAGGACAAAACAATCTGTCTTGGAGGAAGTACTGCCACAGTGCTCCTTAAAGGCAAGGATGGTAAGACTTTTTCTTTTGGAGTTTTCTTTTGTTTTGTTTTCAGGGGGCATCACTGCCCTCTGGTGGCAAGACTTTTTCTTACAGACTTTGGCCATGTCAGGAGAGGCCAGTTCCTGGAGGACAGTATGTTTGATAATGCAGAGGGTCAACGAAAAAGAGTAAGGAGATGGTTTTGCACCCTCGATGCAACAATGGGCTCAGCATGATAGAAACAAGTATGACGATAGCGCTGTTCTGTTGCGTGCATGAAGGGTAGGTACTTCCTCCGTGGTACCTGGCAACAAACAACAACAGTTGGAAATCGATCAATTTCTGAGATTCCAACGTAATTTAATTCCTACTTTGTTGTACTTTTTTTTTCTATTTCTTCATTTGTAGAAAACCAATACTTTTGGATTAACACCCTGACTGTAAAAGAACGGTCCTGAGGACAATGCAGGACCAGGCAGTGGTCCTGTTGTACTTACTGTTGCTATCGGTAGGAACCAATTTGATGGCACTTAACAGCAAAAGCAACAAAGTTGTTGGGTTGGCTTATGGTGCAAGTTCTTGTGTCTGGCAAACCTCCCCCACTAATATTCTTTTTAATGTTGTGGCAGTCACTTAATCTGGTGTTAATTTGAGGATTGAGTGTGTAGGGGTGGAGTCTAGTCTGTCGACCTGGAGATAGTCAATGAGACCTGTGTGGGCATGGTCTGCTTCTGAGGATTCTGGGAAATGTGGTCATTCCTCCTTGTAGGCGGAGACACTATCTCTCTCAGTTCACTTCCTTGGAGACTTTATACTGACAGCACTCCCTGGGAGACATTGCAGCAGACAAGACACATGAAAGCACGCTGATAAGACCCTGAGTCCTGGAAACTGGAGAAGCCATGGGGAGACCCCTGCCAACACCGAGGTGCTTCTACCACCACCGGACATACAAGTCTCTGCACTCACTGACCTGTGATTGTCCTGGTGTCATTGAGTGTGCTTTGTGAGTCTGAAAAAGACTTTATAGCTTGGTATCTGACATACGGGCTCATATTGGCCATGTGGGCTTGGAGTGGACTGGGTTGGGATATTTTCTCAATGTTCATTTCCTCTTGTATATTAATCCCTCCCTTATATATATGCATGTTTATGGATTTGTTTCTCTAGTCTATCAGACTAGTATAATGTTCCAATGGAAGTAAGTTGAAAGATGTGCTCATGTTTTGAAAGTAAACCATTGACACTTTCCTCATAATGTGTCTTAGTGAAGCTCTGCTGAAACATGTTCATTATAGGTGACAGATAATATTCAAATGCTGATGGCATGGCTACCAGCAGCACAGAAATACAAAAGCTGCCCCAGTTTAAAGATCTGACAAATAAATAGTGACCTAAATTAGGTCATTATTATTGATATATATGTATGTATATGAAAACACATATATTATTATTGATATATCTACACATGTGTGTGTATAATATATACATATTCACACACATATATTGCCAGGGGACTTGACAATAATGGATATTCTCCTTTATGCTAGCAAAGCTTCTCAGAACTTATTGCATCATCTTTAAAGGCATGCCTACTAGAATGTCTTCCTTCCAGGCTGGAGGATCAAATCACCAGTGTGACCCTAATGGAGAGTATCAGCTCCCATGTAATTTCTCTAATTCATCTTTTTTTTTAGCTCAGTGGATGCTGACAGGAGGTATATGCCTGTTGGCTGAGTGATTTTTACAGAACTATAGGAGCAGATCATTTTTAAATGAGTAAAATTTGAGCAGCACATTCTAGTAATGAGATAGGGAGTAGAATAATGAGCAGAGTTCAGGATATGAAAACACCATGCTAAGGAAAATGGCTTTGGAGCAGAATGAGTAAGAGAGTGATTAAGGAGTAACGCTGAGAGTGAAATGGTCCCACGTGCAGTAGACAAAGCATGGAATCACCGACCTTAGACTTTCAGAGGCCATCCTGTCCTTTCCCATACTCTAGGTAGAATCACAGGCTGTTAGTACAGGAAATCAGTTAGAGACTCTTGAATCTGTTCCTATTAATTGGAATCTGTGAGATGCACAAAGAGAGTCCCTGGGGTCTAACAAAGTCTATGAATCTTTCATTTGGAGGAGTTTTAAACACACAAAGCAAAACAAACCCTGCAAACAAAACCTTAACAGAATAATACAGCAAACAACTATGGACTTAGCTGCTCAGAATTAACAAACATTTAGAGTTATTTTTGCCTTACACGTAAGAAATAAAGCATTACAATTTAAATTGAAGACTCTTAGTGGTTCTTATAGCTCTGTGCCTTTATCAGTCCATTAAAATATTACATGTATAAGCACGTGGATGTTTAATTTTGTGTGTCTGTTCCTATGATTGTTTTAATTACGACACTACAGAACAGAGTACAACTGCCCTATAGGGATTGCTAGGCTGTGGTTTTGTGTAGAAGCAGTTTCTAAGCATGTCAATTATTCAACACTTAGCATCTGAACACTTATCCATTGTTCCATCTAAACATACCAAGGGGCAACATCAAGTTTGATGGTCTCAAAAACTGGCTACTCTTTTCTATAGACACCTGTGCTGTGGTTTGACTATGTACCTTCCAAGTGTATGTAGACATTTTAACTTTTGTATATGAGAATTTAATCTGATCCAACTTAATATAATCACTTCTCATAGTGCAATCTAATGTATTATAACACACCAGCTCATCATATCAGTATAAGGTGTTTCTGAAACTTGCTGTATTTTCACATACATAATTCACCCATGAAAGTAGCACACATTTTCCACACATTGAAATAGATCAGATTTTGTAGTTTCCGAAGACCATGGTGAATAAAAATGTGGAAGTGACTTCTGCATTATATAAGGAGCAAAGCAAACACAGAAACATGTGTGCACAGGTGTGCACATGCTGGAGAAGACAAGTGTCATGGGAGTAGCAACAAGAATGAAGGAAAGAACCAGGTTACTGATAATGAAGGACTCCACAGGACTAAGATCCCATTTCAGAGTTTTAACGTCAGGAACCATGAAAAAAGTGTTCTGTCCTTTAAGTCAATCATTTGTGGTCATTTTGGTTATAGCAACATTAGGAAAGTAAGACATCTTGCTACCACTCACATCAAAGAGTAGGGCCTATTTTTCTTCCCTTGAAAGTGCACTTATACCTTGAACCAACCAACAGAAGGCAGAAGAACTTGCATGCAGACCCTCCTAACTCCAACGCTTGCAAATTTCAAAAGCTTCAAAATTCTTTCTCTGAGTGGTGAACTGCCATAGGGTCTTGTAGAAGTACAACAAACTCCAGATATATAAATCACATTTTTCCCATTCTGAGATCACCCCATATGCCAGCTGAATTCAGTTGAGTGAAAATCTAGCCAACACCAATGGAATAAAAGCCCCACCAAGTGAATTTGATCAGCCACTAGTATTATTATGCGAAAGATCACATGTCATTAGATTACACCGCTCCAGGTTTTAGGGGATTGATTTGTTGTGCAGGAATAGAAAAACAATAAGTTAGATCGAACCATCAATCTATCGATAGATAATAGAGAAGATGTCAGAAAGTGTCGGGTGCTGCCCAGTTAATTTTGATTCACAGTGTCAATATATGACAAACTAAAAGTGCCTGCAGCTTTTTCTAGGCTGCAGACTTTGGGGAGCAGGTTGATATGTCTTTTCTCCTGCAGAGCTTCAGGATGGGCTCCAACTGCCAAAGTTTCAGTTAATAGCTCAATGTTTATCCTTTCTGCCACCAGGGCTCCTGCATATGAGTCTACTGTGAGTCTAGCAACAGCTGCTTACCCTACTGCCCCAAAAAACCCCTATCAGAGTCGCCTTCCCTCACATAACAATAAACTCTGCACAATACTTAACAAATGAGTTCCTGGAGGCACTGAAGAGCGACCGAAGTAGGTATATCCTAGCGAGATCTTGACACTTGGATTAAAAACAAGATTCCCTTTTAGTAGCTTGTCTTAGCCTGAGGACAGGCTCTAGTTTGAACTATGCAGGGAAGCCAATACTCTGATAGAAAGCACATAACCTTCTTGTTCCAAAAACAAAGGTCAGATTCTGGGCAATCAAAGTTGCTGGGAATTGAGGATAATGTTTAGAAAGCACAGAAGTAGAGAGAAAGAGCATGGAATTTTGTACATATTGTATGCCCTAATCTCATTCTTACTTCTGAATCCTGTAGGTATGAATAGAGTGCAAATAACTCAGCTAAGGTTAAAGAACTAAACTCAAAATTGAGGGCTGTGTACTTTCGATAAAATCAGAGGTCTTTGTCTGCTTCTTCCAGCACCACAGCTCTATTTTATTAGATAATTTTAGTCTATGGCCCCATATCAATTCTGAAGTCCAAAGGAAGTGACTTCTACCTTTCTTCTACCTTATAATCTCATGGAAGTGTCTCCTATGTTTAGGATGGATGCTAGTGGCAAAGGCTTACAGGAAAGTAGTGAGTAACCTTCTGGCAGGTAATTTTTGAGCAGCCTTGTAGAACAGTGAAGAAATAAGAAAGGCATAACTGGTGCAAAAAAATAGCCAACATTCCATACAATTATTGTCATTATTTTACATTTGAAGAAAGGTAAACTCAAGAAGTTTATGGAGCTTTCTTTAGATCACAACCTAGGAAGAGACAACAATTGGATGCAGGGAGTTAATGCCCAAGGCCATGCTCTTAATTAAAAATGTATTGATCTCATTCTTAATTTTAAGCAAAGTCAGTAAGACTATATCTGTTTACATACTAATTATTCTTTTGATTATCACCTAAAAATAATTCAAGTTAGCATTCTCTAGATTTTCCAAATTACTACCTTACAACCAAGAACTACCACCTAATTTCAGAGTGTCTATTATATTTGCTTTTCATAATTATGTCAATGCGAGGTTACAATGCCAAATGACAGCATTTAACTTTTAATGTGTTGGTAAGCAAGTGTGACAGCATGTAGTTTTCATGTCAACATGACAATATTTATTTTTCATCTACCATTGTACTCATCCATTATTTTATCATTTATCATGACAAATTTACTCTTCACAATGATGAGTGTTAATCAAAGACTATTTTCATAGACAAAGAAATTAATTTATTGACTTATTTAATAAATTAAGAGTTTAATTTGACATCATGGAAATGATTCAGTGAAGGGGAGTGTCATCTTATCTTAAAGGGTGAGGCTAATTAAAAAAGTGTACTGTCAATACTTTATAATAAATGTTTTTTTTTATTAGCCAGATGACCTCGGGAGAAGCTATGGAGACAAAAAGTCCTTGAAACTTCAAACAAAGAAAAGTAGAGGGTGAATGTGTTTCTGAAGGCATACAGTGGTCCTCAAACAAAATACAATGATAAAAACTGCTCCATTTTATTTAGTGGCATATTTAAGCTTGGGAAAAACCTATAGTCTGGAACTCTCAACTGAAAATATTATATTTTATCTATTTAGTGATAAAAAACTGTAACTGAAGAAAAATGAGAAAAAGCACATGCATACACACTGAGACACACTTACCTAACTAAATACATATCAATAAACACACACATGGTATTTCATGTTTTATTTATAATGCTAGCATGTGTTTCAGACTTCAGGAATTGTTTTTTTTTAAATCTTCAATTTCTTCATTTTTGGCTTTAGTGGTTGGTGCACAAATATTAATGCACAATTGGCCTTATGAATGGATTTTCTTTGTAGGCACACTATGGCTATTATCCTATCACAAGCACTGCTGTCCTGAAGGATAGATCTGGAAATGTTCTTTTGGAAGCTATGATCCCATCTACTTTTATCTTTCTTGGTGTAGTAAGCCATGTGATCTTCGAATTAAAATGGTCAGTACTCATCCATTTCAACTCACTAATGCCTATGATATCTAGTGTTAGCATTCCATTTGACAACTTTCTAGAGGTTCGATAATTTCCCTTGATTCACACTTTGTACATGCTACTTTCTGATTATTAACAGATGCCTATAACTATTTCTTCTCATTTTGAGTCCTGTGCCATCAGCAAAATAAGTTCTCAGAAGTTTTGCTTTATCTAAGTCATTAAGGTTTATTTTACTTAGAAGAGACAGCACTTCCACAGTAGTATTTTGAGTGACTTCTGATATGAGGGACCAATCACCTGGTTCCCCAACAGATAATATTCCACTCCTATTTATAAGGTTTCAGAAGCAATGCGTTCCATGATCTATATACCACTTCTTATTCCCAGTCTACCTATGCACAAGCCTATCCACCAGAAGTGATCCTGATGCTGGTGTTTGACTTCTTTGTGGCACAGCATCCCACATGCTGGCAGCAGGTGAGGCATTACTCAATTCTGTGCTCTTCAATTTATACCATATCAAAAGAGCAGTGTTGACATTCTTGAGGACCTACAGTGTTGTCTGCTGAAATCGTCTTTGCATTTTGTGAATGAAAAGAAGTTTCCAATAGAACTGTGGCACCAGGGAGAAGGAGTAAAGTTCTCCCATGAAATCCCCAGAGGACAACTCTGACTACCTTTGAATCACAACCCCAAAATGACAATCTTTTTATTTTTCTCAATGTCTTGATTTTAAGGCCTGTTCCTGGGGTTACTTAAGGTTCTGAATCTGAAAATTGTACTGAATACACCTTATCAGTTATAGTTTATTAGATATGGTATTCCACTATATTTTTCAGCCTATAAGTTATACCAATTTATTAATTTGTCATCCTAGTTTTAAATATGAGAAGAATTCAGACCCACATATTCCAGGATAAGTCAAAAAGGTAAGAAATATTTGAAATGGAATTAGAGAATAAGCATGCATGGCAGTTAGTTGTTCTGTTGCAATCCTAAGGTCAGTGGTTCAAACTCATCCGTTACTCTGTAGTAGCCTTTAAAAGATTGGAAAGTCAATGGGCAGTTCTTTTCTGTCCTGTGGGCTCACTATGAATTAGAAATTATTAAAAGGCAGTAGGGTTTTCTTTTTTATCGGTATAGTTCGGTACTATAAAACTTGAGAAGAGTGGGAAATAAGAAAAAAAAACTGATAAGGTATGAAGGAAATTCAGTGTTCAAAAATGTAAGACTTTAATGGCAACTTTAATAAATATTTTGAAGATCAAAAAATTATTTTTCAAATAATGTAGAACATGTAAGAACATCTTTTCATATATAAACATCAATCGTAATTCATGTCACACGTTATCGAGGTCAAGTTGACTTCCAAACTTTTTTACAAGAAAATTCTAATTTACCTTTTAAGAGTTTCTGTGCACAAGTAGAGACGTGCCATCTTGCACTAAGATTGGAACATGTTAACTTTATAAAAGGACCTTGCGCTCTAAGAGGCTCATTTTGAGTTTCAGAACCTTCAGATCTCTGTTGACCGTACCCAACACATTTCCATTCTGTTGATTATGACTCCTGGGGGTCCTGCAGAACAGAATGAGAAATAGCTCCTGTGGGTTTCTGAGGGTGGGAATCTTTTTGGGAGCAGAACGTCTCATCCTTCTCTTGTAGAAATGACTGGTGAATTCAAGTAACTGGACTTTTTATTAGTAGTCAAAGACATAATCCATAACACCACCAGCACTTCCTATGTATTATATAGCAGTTTTAATTTCTGCCACCAAATTAGAACTGCTTGCTATACAGTCCTTTTAGAAAGTGAATGATACTTCCAGAAAATTCCAAGTTCATGTCATTTGTACTGTTCAAGTATATCTTTGGAACAAAGGATACCATGTGAAGTAGAGCTTGGCTTAGATATTTAGTACAATACAGACTACTTTAAATAAAGTCAGCATGTGCTTCCTCTATCTCAGGCTAGCTAATATCTTGATTTTTCATGGATCCAGAGTGAGGAGTGGTACGTGGCATGTGTCCTGTATCTCAAAAACTAGAAATGCTAGGGAGAAACTGTTGGCTTTTTGGAATCAAAGGGTCAAATATACCAGGAAATAAGTCTAGTATTTGAGACACCAAAATGTTTGTTGCTCAGTAATAAGCAGATGGGTAGAAAAAAAGCTAGGCAAAACTTTCTTGGTCCTTTTCTAACTAATGCAGTTTTCAGTTTCCTTAAACCTTCTTCTCTAGTAACCCCTCAGGATACTGATTTTGGTGGAGATGGACCCTGGTGGTATAGTGGTTACATATTAGACTGTGATTCGAGAGGCCTGCTTTTCAAAACCACCACTGCTCTGGGGGAGAAAGGGTTTTCTACTCTTGTAAACATTACAGTTGGGGAAACTCATGGGACACTTTAACCCTGTCTTCTAGGGTCATTGTAAGTCAGCATCAACTACATGGCAGTGAGTTTGGAGTTTGCGATCAGAGATGGAGTGAACTATGGTGTCAGAGGTGCTAGGCCGGCGGTTGAAAATCACTCGTGGGAGAGCGATGGGGTTTTCTACTCCTGTGAGGTTACAGGGGAAATTCCACTCTGACCTATAGGGTTTCTGTGCGTTAGCATCAACTGAAAGGCATTGTGTTTATCAGAAATGGGTGGGAGAAGCAGTATGGGAGGTATTGTTTAAGGAGCACTAAGTATCTGCTAGGGAAAAATGGAGGTAGTGGTGATAGGTATGTAGTGGTGATCATTGCACACCATGGAGAATGCAGATATGATGAATGAGTTGGATATGTTAAAATGGTTGAAATTGCAAATAGTTTGCTATATATATATTTTTTTACCACAGCAAAAAAAACGACCAAACAAAAAGCAACATGGGGCGTGGGGGTGAGAATTAATGCTGATCCTACATTGTCACCTTCCTCTGTCAGCAACTCTCTGGGTTTTTTGCTTTCACACATAATTTTCCCATGCAGAAAATAAGGGAGGTAGAGAAATGGATTTTGAAGATAGCTTCCCTTTGAAAACTACCATCTTTCTCAGACCAGGCAGTCGATTTCCCCATGCCAGGCCCAGTGGCCAAAAACACGCTGCAGGACCTTGTCGATTCTGTATCAGCAGGCGAAGAAAGGTGGAGAAACCACCTCGGGCCAAACTCGTTAACAGTTGTTTCATTAATCACAGTTTGTGTTTCAAATCCAAAGACAATCTGTCCAATTAACATTAAAGCTCTGGCAGCCATGAAGAGACCTTTAGGAAAAGGCAATTTGACACAATTGCTAATAACGTTAACATTTAGGCAAGTGGCTCCCAAATATTACATTCTCCTGGTGACAGCTTGAGTCCAGTCCAAAGCAGGAGCATAGGCTTTAAGCTCCTCTAAAATCACACTCCACCAACCTGACCACCCCCAATTCTGTCGTATCACCTTGAATGACTCTTATGTGCAATGTTTTCCCAGAAGCAATCCTCAAAAATATGTCACTGCTATTAGTATATCTGTGCCATCCACATCCTCCATATCCTCCCATGTGTCTTGCACCCAATCTAATTTCTGTAGGATCTAACTGCCTCTACCAGGTCACCATGAGTCGCTATGGATGGGTGTGATTTGGGTTTTGTGTTGAAGTGCCTGTATAAAAGCCCTGTTGTAGTAGTGAGTTACATGTAGGTCGGATAACTGAGAAATCAGTAGCGTGACACTGTGAGTTACTTCTGAGACTAAAGATGAGATTTTTCCCCCCTTCCTTTAAAGAGTTACAGTGTTGGAAATCAGCTCTTTATGAGTTGATTTGATGGGGGTGAGGTGAGGTGAAGTCTCATTTATTTTCTCAGTAATATTTCAATCAAGATTTCTTGAGGCATGTTGAGACTCGAATTTGAATCTCACTTCAATTAATTATTTACTTAGACATATTTTATTTTCTAGTAACACATATCCACAGCCCCAAATGTTAAAACAATGCAAATAGCTGTACACCAAAATCTAAAATTCATTCCTAGCCCTCAGACGCTTCCATGATTGCCAATTTCTTCTCTTTCCTTCCAAAGATCATTCTTCACTTAGACAAGAATCTATATATGCCCATATATATCCTTACAGATCTTCCTTTACCCACACACTCTGCTGCACTCTTGAGCACACAAGTTGATACCCTCCTTGCAGAAGGTCCCAAGTCGTTACGGGTGGTCGTCGCCAGGTAGAATTATGTGAAATGTAAAGCACATGGTGCATATGAAAACTCTGTAGAGGTGAGGGGGCTTTCACTGTGAGGACAATGTCAAGGGGATCCCGTATTTGATCTTGATGTAATAATAATGAATTCTACCCTACTGCACAACAGGTGCCAGGTAGCAAGTGATTCAGACAGGTAGAGAAAATGAAGAGACAGTCTTATTTGACTCACTCTTTTTGTGATCTGTTCATTCATAAGAGCATGGATTCAGCAGTGAGAGTTATGATTCAGCAGGAGACCCGGGAGAGTGGAAAAAATGGAGGACCAGACAATCTCAGGAGTTCAATTCTTGAAGTATAAAGAAGGAAATAAAGAGACTAGAAAGACACTTGTCCCAGGAATATCCTCTTCAGGAGCCAATTCTGATGTCAATACTCTGGTCGATGGGTCACGAGTGCCTATTGTACAAGTACTGGTTTATGTCAGGGAGACATGGGGGTGTTTGGGATAAGGAAAAATTGAGCAACTTTGAGATGCACAGGTACTCATGATTCACAGTCCTCAAGCCTTCGGAAAGACAGAACAAACCATCCTGTCAAAGCTGTTCTTCATAGGGGTTTCAGTGGACGATTTTTGGAAATTAATCACTAAACTTTTCTTCCCAATTGTCTCTGAGTGGAATAGAACCTCCAATCTTTTTTATGCTTCACAGTTTTCTTGGCATATATTTCACATAACATACAGTTATAGTTTAGTTATAAGAATCGCAAAATCTTCTCTACTGTCAGTTTCAGAATATGTACTTCTTTCTTGTACTCCTTGTCTTCTGTTCCCCACCTCCCCAAGACTGCCTAGCCATATCCCCCAAAACCATCAGTACATGCAGCCTCTTGATAGCTTTATCTATCCTGCATTTCTTGGTGGGCCAACATCCTTAATTGTGGGCCAGGTAACTGGACAGTCTCTCCACAAGGCCCTTTGTAACGAGAAGGGCCAATTTTCTGTCAAAACAGGGATGGAGGCCAGGTCCAGTATGCTTTCACTGATGGAATTAAAATGTCAAGCAACATAGAAGGAACTGAAGATCTGAAAACCAAGAAAAGGTGGTTACTAGAGGGAGACCCAAAGCAGGCCAGAGACGCATGAGCAGGCTGGAGATCCAGAGTAGCCAAAGGTCTGGAGCAGGACAGGCATCTGGAGCAGGACAAGGATCTGTAGCAGGCTGGATACTTGGAAGCTGGCGAGAAATCCAGAGCAGGCCAGAGATCTGGAGTGGAACCTTTGTCTTCTCCTGCCTGTAGATCCTGAGCTGAGTCTGCCTCTTAGGATGCCCTAATGTGATGGCAGCAAGACGCTCAATCTGCTCATGCTCCCATCCTCTTCCAAACCCAAATGTCAGAATGACAACCCTAAGGGTACACGAAGTGGGGAGTTGAGGGAGAGTGGGTGTCTGAATACCCTGACTCAAGGGGTATGAACAAAGAATGGTATATGAAATGAGATAGTGGATGGAGTAAGATGGGGTATAAACAAACAAGAAAACAAACAAACAAATAAGCAAATGTTCCTGGGGTGTTGGGTGGGGGAGGGAGAGGATAAAGATGAGCAGACATCAAGGGATGCAAGAAGGTAGGTAATTTGAAACTTTGACAGCAATGGTACAATATTCTTTGATATGATTGAACTATGAAAAATCATGGCATCTCTAAAAGCTTCCACCTCCCCCAAATCTACTATAATCTGCATAATAACAAAAATATTCACATCTCTGGCCTAGGGACAGAAGGAATTCATAGGACACTTACTTCATGTGTAGACCCTACAAATGGCTTTAGAGCCCTCATTGTCATCCATCTTCAAACTGTGTGTTCACAACGTAACTTGGGTTTCGGTGTTACCAATTACAACCTTTAGATTATGCAGGCTCCTGTGTGAGTCTGACTGACACCAACTTCAAATGTCTGCTTGTTCAAGGATAAGTCTTTAAGGCCCCCAATACTATTCTTTCTAATAACCAGGCACCATCTAGTTTTTCCTCGCCCTTTGCTATAGTGCTTGTATCTTCATTGATCTATTCAAGAGGGGGAACATCAAGTAAGGTCATGTAAGAACAGCGCATTATTTTCAGATCAGGACTAAAATTAAGTGTGAGTCCCAAATTCATTCACCTATCTAAAATTTATATATGACTCTGGTTAACTTTAGAGGTATCATTATCAGTTTGTTTTATTGAACATTATTGATCATCCTCCTGGGGCATAAGGTAATTCTAATGATTGTCTCATTAATGTAACCAAATGGTTTAGAATTTAAAACACTCTTGAGAAAGGGACATTATAGAATTGTAGGTTGGATAGCAACTTTAATACAGGAATTGTTGACTTGTACAGATTAAACTCTTAAGTAATTGGACACTAGGAGCTAGTGATGGAGCAAAACTTACAAAAACATTCATTCACAATGCCAGAACCACGCCTACCAGATCAGTACATGTCATGATAGAACAAGGAGAACATTAATACAGGAAGTATATGATAGTCTTAAACCACCATTCATTGGTTACCGTCAAGAAAAGAGATCTGCACCAAAGTCCAATGATTGTCATTTCTGTAGACTTGGATTATAGTTTAAGGTTCTGGAACAAAAGGAACTTTCAGCCTTAAGACCAAAGGCTATAGTAAAATCCCTCACCTATTAGTTGGCATCTTGAATGTGCCAATTGTTTGCATCTCCAAGGGACTCCAAGTTTACATCCAAGTGTCCCAACTGTTTGCAACTCTATGGGACTTGCTGTCTCACCCAATATATCTTAAAGGCTGAATGTGAGCTTGATGATATGATCTCTAGCCTAAATGGGAATGGCTTAAGGACTGCAGTGTGTTCTTTGGGAAAGGCAAACAGAGAGAAGGAAGGAAGGATGAAAATAGAGGCCTCAAATACATAGTAATCTCTCCCAGAGCCTGGCCTTCTGCAAGATATGGGCATCCCATGGCTTACTGGTAATTACCAGCTGCGTCAGCTGCTCAGCAGGCTGAGATGGCAGGTTCTGGTGCCTCCCGCACCCACTCCTCTCCTCCCACTGGCTAGGTCTCTTTGGGTGTCCTTTTCATTCTTACTGCAGGTTTTTTTTTTTCTAATCCTAGTGCAGCAGCAGACACAACAAGGGTGTCTTGTTGATTCTTTTCTCTTTTCCCCATGAAATCTTTGAAATGCAACTGGGAAGGAGAATATAAGGAAATGAAAGTGACATTAAATACCAGGGGAGAGGTAGACCTTTGATAGAATGTTTTCTGGGTGACACCTGCGCAATCCAAGCCTGCAATTTCCCTCATGAATGTTCAGCCTTTTCACAGGCATCCTTTAATGACAGTGTAGGCGATGGATGGAGACAGGGCAGTTGAAGCTTAAAATACATTCCAAGAAGATATTAAAAGCCATATAACTACCTGGAAGTGGAGAAAACAGGCAGGCGAGCAGGAGATTGGATAAGAAGTTCTGCTGGCTGTCTGTTAGAATGATGAAATAATCTTTCATTCATTCTTCTATTATTTCACATGCCATCTTTCTGATTTGTCATAGGCCTTCAATAACCCCACCCCACTTCCTCTCTATTCTCAAAGTCACTCTTCTAACCTAGACCCTAATTACATTTCTCCTTGACAATTACAGTAATAGACTCTACAGCCCCAGGCTCTGCCACCTCCAGTCTATCCTGCAGATGTCATCAGATTGAACCTCCTAAAATATCACTTTGCACATCCCATTATTCTGCTCAAAAACTTCAATGACACCCCCCCCCACTTGTCTGTAAGGTAAAGGTGGAAAATCTTAGTCTTGAAATCAATGCTGCCAAACCTTTGACACTCTGTGTCTGCTGTCAAGACTGGGAGAAGATCACATTTATCTTTCTATCCCCGATAGTAACATATAAGTTGCACAAGGGAAGGACAGATTTATTCTTCATTGCTGGCCCATTAGAACCATTAAAACAATATATGTTGAATGAGTTAATTAACTAATTAATTTACGATGCATGGCCTAGCATATCGTCGATCCCCAATAAATGTTGATATTAGAGATGAAGTGAAATAGACAATGGACGAAGGTTGTGCTAGTAATAGAGCCACAGACAGCAAGCATATGGAAAGCAGATGCAATTATAGGCGTTTCGAATCAGAATAAGATAGTACCATCTTTACAGAAGGAATTAAAAGATGGACAAAGCATAGATTTAAGGCAACTTGAGGATTAAGCCAGGTACTGAGAATGAAACAGATCATAGAAAAGCCAAGTGAGCTGAGACACCACTACCAGGCACCATGTGGATACAAAAGCCCGTGGGACGATCACATAGTCACACTTCATCTGGATATGGAGAAGAGACCCAACAAACTGGCACGTCAGAATATGCTGGGTATTCATAGCCACTGCCATTATGAATAAAATATTCTGTGCCACCTGCATTTACATTTTGGAAACCATGGATATCTTTGAGACTTTTTTGAAAGTTGAGGACCCATTTGTCAGAGAAATAAATAAAATCACATGATTTTATAATTAGAGGGGCTTAGCGATGTCTCTGTAGCCAATCCCTAGATTAAGGAACATCTGTTTTGTGTAGACAGAATACCTCACATTTGTGTCTTATCATTCATTAATTTGATAGTTATCATCCATGAAAGGATGCAATCCTATGAAACTGCTAATCACTGTTCCTCTATAGAGAAAGCTAATCTATCAAGTGTCTATAAAAACAAGCTGGGCTAACATTTTGTCAGGAACTAGGAATCTCTTTTATAAGGATGAATAGAGCATTAAGGGGAAGTAGGATAAGCTATGGGCTGGGTGACTTGAATTGTTAAATACAAACTGATGATTGGAAATGTATGGCCCCATCTAAGTCACAATTAAAAATTGGCTCCCAATGTTATCAAAACAATATAACACAAAACGAAATAACAAAAACAAAACAAGCAGTCTGCTGACATGTGGGATATCAAGAAACAAGAAGAGACCCAAACCCTGGCCCTGGCGCTGCTCCAGGCTCAGCTCTAGATAAGTGTCTGCTGGGCTGAAAGCTGAGATTGGAATATACTGGTGACATATAATGTTCATTCACGTATTTGATGTTTGCTGAAACTGTTGAGCAAGTAGTGATCACCTTAACTACTAGCTTCTATCAAAGATAGATTTATGTCAACTAACTTTAATCACGCCTCATACTTCATCAGTAGTTAATCACAGACTCCTTCATGGATTTTATTGACCTTCTTCCCTCTCACCCCTCTTCTATTTACAATATTTAAAAGTCTGTTGCCTTTCAATTTTTTCACTTTACAAATAAAAATGATGGCCCAGATAAGATATTTATTTGTTTGTTTGTTTATTTATTTATTTTGTGGCATCACTGCCATGGTGGGGGTAGGAAGCCTAGCCTTGCTCCTGGAGAGCTGCTGTTGGATTTGAACTGTCAACCCTGTGGGCCGCAGTCCCACACACAACCACTATTCCACCAGGGCTCAGCCCCAAATAAGATATTTAACTCATAGTAGTTCAGAGAGGACTAATTCAACTCAAATGGAGAGTGGGGGGACCTGAACTTTTCCTAGTTTGGGTCAGTTATGGTTTTACTCTGAGCAAGTCTCGTGTTTTCTTTAGTCTTCAATTTCCTTACCTGTAACATGCAACTATCGGTTTCTGTGTTCCATGTCTTCCCCTACCTGACAAAGGCCTGGGAACTCTGAGACTGCCCGAGGAAAAGAAAAAAAATCTATAATTGCACAGCAAGAAAACAAGAGAAAAAAACATCCTTACAATGAATGGCTGCTGAGGACTTCTCAGTTGACTAGGAATGTAGAAGGACAAGACAGGGAGAAGCATGGTTTCTCCTCAGATGAGAGGCAAAATGGGTCTGAATCGCTTAGAAAAATGAACAAAGGATGTGGGGCGTGTGTCGTTTTGAAAAGGTCAGTGCTTTGCCCAGCTAGGGCTGTGACATGGTGGCCTTTATAAAAGCAGATCACTGAAAAAGCTGCCCCCAAACTTACAAGTGTGGAACAAACTCAAATCTCTGATATGTCAGAGTAAGAAGAGTAAGAAGAACTTCATTCCACTGGTCCAAATTTCCCTCTTTCATTTTGCAAGTGGGGATGAGGAAACTAGAGTGATAGGACCATATTTATAGGTCTTTCTGTAATTAGACTTGACTAGACCTCGGGGCTCCTGAACATTGAAAGGACTCCTGTTGCTACTTACATAGAAGTGAATGTTTCCTTTCTCTTACCTATTGCCTCCTTCAGTAAAATAATTATGTCTCTTTTGCCTACTGCTTGCTTTGGATCTCAGAATAAATGGTAATATTTCTTGACAGCCTGGAATCTGACACTTAAAAATGGAAACTATGACTCAGTAAGTCTCCAGGTGTCTTTTTAGAACCATTTTCTAAATGGCTCGGTGTTTATAACGAGAGTTAAAAAAATGTTATCTTGTCTTCAAAGGCTCTCCTATATTAATTCTCTTCCTCCTCCTCCACCTCACTTACTGGCTCCCAGCACACACACTGACCTGCCCTTTCCTACCTCCTGGATTGGTTTCTATACTCTTCCATACACTTCCCCCAATGCTACTCTGATCTAGTGTGATGATATTGGTTAAAGGCCTCCAGAAGTGCAAACTTATTTTATGTCTTGAGAGTAAGGTGGTGGAGAGCAAAATGTTCACCTGTGTGTGCTTAGTTTGTGGCTCTGACAAGTGGAGAAAGAGGTACTTTGTAACTTTTAGGCTATTTCAGGGTTAAATAAAATTACCACCAAACATTTCCAACACTTACTCTGTGCCAACGCAAGCACTTAGAACATATAATTTTGTTCACATATAATCATTTTTATTACCTAGAGACTCCTGAGCAAATGATGCCAGACCTAGGAAGAGCACAGTTGTAGAACTCCATATACTTTTTTAGAGTTCAAAAACAAGCAACATGACTTGATAATGTAAGTACCCAGTATAGGGTTTGCTATTGGAAGAATCAGAAGCGATGGACAGGAGGCTACTTTAAGAGCACTGGTGACATTCCTCCCTTGGTCGGGGTGATACCCTGTCTTCTCACCTTCTGCTCCCCTCATAAGCTACACACTTATATTTTTCTGTGTGTACTTTATACATCATTAGAAACATTTAGACAGCAAATCTTTAACAAAATTATGGTAAATTAAAACAAGCATTATTGAGCATCTACTATGTTTCATGTCTTATGCATCACCTAATCAATTTCTGAAGCAATCCTAGCTTCTGAAGTGTTTCCAAGCTTCATGGTCATCCAAAATCCCATGATACTTTATGACATGAGGAAGTCACCAGATTCTTTTTAATATATCTAAGTCATCAAAGTCCCAGAGGAAATTTTGGATATCAACTTTTGGAAAATGTGATCTTATAATCATCCCACTGTGGTATACATTGGCAGGTGTTTACATTAAGACATAAGATCTAGTGTGATGTCTAACAAATATAAAGGGATCAACTGACAGTTCTCTTTAGTTTCAGGCACAACAACATCCATTTTATAGGACTAAGATGTATAGAAGGAAAATGACATCAAAGTCTTGGATACAAAAGTTTTATATGAGTTGTCTCCATTCATGCTGATGACTATTTTGCGGGGTACATTCCACTACACTTATCTCAACAGTGAACACATTTTGACCTAGGGGATTTAGGTTACATATCAAAAGACACTTAACCAAGAAATGGGGGATCCAGGTCTACTGACTCATGAGTATCTGATTTAGCCACTTACAGCGTGGATAGGACAAGTGGAAAGGTCACAAAGCACATAACTCAGATTTGCCATTTTTTCCCTCTACAATAGGGGTCTAGACCTTAAAGTTAATATAAACAATCTCTTTCTTATGCAGCAAATCTTCCCTCTAAGTAGTTAGGATTGATTTAATCCTGCATTAGCCCATATTAAAGAGAAACATGAGAGAAGAAAGGGATCTGAAGATGATCATTTGGTTTACACAATCTGTTCCTCTTGGGGAGAAAGTCACACACACAAATTACATAATTAAGTTTTAATGATTACTGAGTGGCACAACCAGTAATTGATGGTTCCGTTTCACTCAGCTGTGCTGACGATCTGTCCCAAAGGTCACAGCCACTGAAAACCCAGTGTGTACAGTTCCATGTGAAGTCACTCTGAATGGACCGGGGTGGGAGGGTGGTGCTGGGAAGGTGACAACAGTGCTTGTTTTCTTTTTGGTGCCTAAAATAGTTGTTGTTGTGCCCTCACCCTCACAAATAACATTTAGGCTGCTGTCATCACAGCTTGGAGAAAATCTGGAGCTAAAAGATACCTACCACAGATTTGTGAATTGTGAAAACTATTAGAGAGTCTTACTTTGAAAAAAAGCTTCCCTTTGTTCACCTTGTACTTGGATAAGTGATATTTACTTAGGTGTTTTCCATTCCTAATAATCACCACTCAACCATTTAAAAACACAAGGGATTTCTTCTCTCCTGGAGTAGACAAAATCGCTAGTCTCTTATGCTTGCCTTGCTTTAGAACTCGGTACATAGATAAGCCATGGCTTTGGCCACCCTAATACTAATGACTAAAAAGAAATGCTTTCTTTGTTATCTATTTTGATTCTTTTTCAGTGAAATTTTTCAGTGTGATTTAGACTAAAATCACAAGTTTCAGTGAAGAGGTAACAGAGAGACTTACTTAAAACATCTGCTTCAACTGAAGTCTATGGTCTAGTTTGTACTGAGAAAGTCACACTTGGTTTCTAATTTGCTGAATATAATTCCCTTGTAAGAGAACCCTCCATCCTTTGTTTCTCTTCCACCACAATTTTAGTCTTCTCATTTTTGTCACTGTCTCTATAATTATCACTATCCTTCATTTAAGAATTCCTTAATCACTGCACACTAGGAGTTAGCCACTCCCCCATGACTGGTATCCTCCCCCCCACCCCCAATTGGGTCAACATGATATGAGGAATTGTGCTTGGTGGAGCAGAATTTCTTAGTATGTACCCCCCTCCCCCCCAACTAGGCAAGTATCTAGCAACTTCTTTTTAGTTAGTGCACCCAGTGGTGTCACCTGGGAACATTCTCTCTGGTCAAAGGGAATTTTTTCATCAAAACATTCTAGCTCAAACCTTGTTGTTTTGTTTTGTTTTGTTTATTTGTGATGGTAGATTTAAGAGAACAGTGTGGGGCTGTGAAATTTTGTTTCCTACTTGGAAAAAATGCCACAGAAACTGTTGTGATGTTAACATAGCTTGCAAAGACAGTATTATGGGAAAAACTCAAGTGTACAAGTGGTTTTCTCATTTCAAAAAAAAAAGTGAAATTTTGATTAAAGACCAATCTCATCCTGGATGTCTGTCATCTGATGGAATGGATGAAAATGTAGTCCTGTAGTGCATTTGGAGATCATTCCACCAGGTTAGACTGTTAATTTCTATTTAGAGGTTCTGAAAAGATTGCATAACATTGTGTGACAAAAAAGACTTGATTTGTGGCAAATGAGGGACTGGTTTTGACGCCTTAAAAATGCACCTGCTCACACATGTCAGTGTGCCATTTTTTAGCTCAAAACAGCATAGCCCCTTGCATCTCACTCATCTGGCCTTGCTATATGCAAGTTCTTTTTGTTTTTGCCAATGAAAAGGGCTATGAAAGGAAAGTGATTTGATGACATAACTAGATGATGAAAAGCAAAAACAAGGGAGGTGCTATCAGTCATTCAAATAGATGACTTTGAAACATGTTTCCAAGAGTGGCAGGGCAGATTTGACAAATGTATTAAGTGTAATTGAGAGTACTCCGAAGGCAATAATGCTGTTTTGGAATAAAACAAAAAGCAAAGTGCATGCTTTCGAAAACAAAAATTCTGGATTTTTTAGATACCCCCTCATATTGGAGGGATCTCCACAAAGAAAGAGTTCTGTCATTCAGAGTGTACTTATGGTCTAGCCCCCAGCCCCTCTTTATCCTGAGGAATTATCCACAATGCATACTGAATCATGTTTGTTATGGTTTGGGAAACAAAGATGACAAAGAGTTCCTCGTGATCATGCATTTCCTTCTTCGCTGGGAGGTTCTTAAACAGATAGAGTGGTTGGGCATTCAGCCATAGAGACTGAAAACCAACCAGGCTTGGAGTTTAGAAAGCCAACTGCAGCCATTTTTAAAGCATTCTGGCTTTGATCAAATATTACAGTTTTGCTTGGAGCAATTTTGTTCCTGATCATTTACTCACATGTGGTGGCAAAAGGTACATTAATCGATCATGTTTTAGATTCATTGACATTCAGCCCAAACATTCTGGCCTTGTAAGAACAGTCCAATTTCCCAAATGCCTGTGGGCACTTGCTAAGCTGCTGCTTTGTGCTTCTGAGAGAGAAAAGTATGCCTTCTTGTAAAATACAGACATTTTTAAATCAAGAGGATGAGGAGGAAGAGTGAGTGGAGTTATCAGAGAAGGACAGGAGTTTACAGCAAGGAAATCAGAAATGCTTCTTTGGCTTTACTCAGATTTTTTATTCCAAAGAGAGAAGCCAGGGAAAGGGAGAAAATATAAATAGAATCATGCAAACTTTTCATTATTAAGGAGACCGAATGACACAAGGAAGAAACTACGTCAAACAGAATGAAACTTGAAACAGGGTCCTGATATCTATCAATTGGGTCACTTTGCATATGTTTCCTAATTTTTAATTTCTCACATTTCTCAGCTGTGAAATGGGGATAAAATATCTGCTTTTTGTGCTAAGCTCCAGTGGCATAGTGGTTGGATGCAGGACTGTGGCCCACTGACTTGGAGCTGTTCAAATCCAGCAGCAGCTCTCCAGGAGCAAGGCTGGGCCTCCCACTCACACCAGAGGGAAGTGACTCCCCCCACCCTCCAAAAAAAAGAAAGAAAAAAATATCTGCTTTTTAAAGATAGTATCTGGACTGTAGAAGAGACATGTAATATAGGTACTAGCATATGATTCTTCTTTTAAGTAAAAGGCAATTATCAGATTTATTTCTAAGCCCCTGTGCAGTACAAACCGAGGGGATAAGATGTTTGAATATTTCCAGAAGTTCTTTGGAAGGAAAGCTGGAAGTTTACTTCCAAAAATCCACTCATTGAAAATCCTGTGTACCACATTTCAATGTGGACACACAAGGGCTCCTCATGAGGCAGCATTAACCCAAAGGCAACTAGTATTATTATTCCTGAATTCCATAGAGTGGATAGACTCAAGTTACAAAAGCAAATAGTGCAGAAATCTGTCCCTTTGGGAACAGCTCTAGTGGATGAGAGGTGATGCTACCCAGTGACTATAACAAATCCATGGCAATTGAGTTGATTCTCATTGTTAGGGACTCTATTTTCAGTATCTGATATGGTTGTGAAGGCGGATGATTATAAATCCAAGTTTGAATATAACACCATAATACTTCTCTTTCTACCTAAGTAGAAAGCTTGAGGTCATCTGAAATCACCTCTCTCTCCCCACATGTAATTATCTAGCACTTCTCTTGCTATCATACTTCTCAAATTCATACCTCTGTGTTCTAGGTCTACTTCTAATGGCCTTGTCTTAAAGCTGTACCTATTATCTCTGTTGCAGGCTACTGCAAATGCTCCTAAATGGTCTCCTCTAATTGTTCTCCATTTTAATCCCTTTCTCAAATATATAGTCTCTTTGGAACAGCTCATATACTAGTCAGTATTTTATGCTTCCAAATAATCTGTTAAATAGGGTTTTATAGGTTGTCATGAGTCAAAATATGCCACATTCTCAGCCAAGAAGGACGCTACACTCCAAGGAACATTTGTCAAGGCCCAGGGACATTGTTGGTCAAGGTTGTTGCTTAGCTTTGTATGAGCAGAGGACAACTGTCTGCAATACAGACTTTTTAATTCCAAGTTGTCAATAGAACCAAGGTTGAAGAACTTTGCTTTGCAGTGAAGGCTATCATAATGAATAACCCAAAGTCTAGAGAAAGACTGGCTATAAACAGAACTGGGGAAAGAAAAACACCCAACACCTAATAAGATGTGCTAGGTTGCTGGTTACTAGATGGGAATCTGAGAGGTGGAGAAATGGAATCTGGAACAAAAGGAAAGATTTTTAAAAGATATAATTATGAGATATGTACACTTCTTTGACATTCACTGCACACATAAGAAGTAAACATGAAATGCTAAAGAAGTTGGTCTTCACTCGAACACTGGGTACAAAACAGCCTTCAGAAGCAAGTGGACCTATTTAGATGTGAGGTGACTCAGAGAGTGTCTCAAACTGAGGTAATGAGGAATGAGAGGATTACTGTGTTTCCTCTCACGCAACGCTATTGTTTTCTTTTATGTTAGAGAAGTACATGTTGTAAACAGATTAATCATCTCCACCAGAGGTAGACAGGGATTTACAATAAGTAAAAGAAAATATATAAAATAAAATAAAAATCCAGGTCTGTATTGGAATTATAAACATAAAACACTGAACTATAAGAGAAAAGTAATATTAGTAATGGCAGGTCAACAACAATCATATAAATAATAATGATAAATCTAACAATTATCTTAGCTGTTTAGATGCACATATCTACAGGTTTAACGTGTAGAATTGGATGAGAGAAGTCAGAGTTAAATTTCCATAATGATATAAGGAATTGTAAGATAAAACATTTAGGGGTACCACTTTCAGATTAGATACAAATCTCTAAAATTCCAGATATAAGGTAGGAGAAAGTTGATTTTGGCCATTGGCTCCTGAAGTATGACAATTTAAAGGAAGGATTTAATGATAAGATTCATGTCACGATGTTACTAAGAGGAGAAAACCATGTACCTCCCTGATGTAAGAGTGAAAACAGGACTGAAGTTCTTAGTTTGCTGTGGCTGACTGGTGCTTGCATTAGGGCCTCTGTGAGGTGACATGTATAATTAATCTCTAATATCATTATTAATATCTCTTAATATAGAAGATGGAGCATTGTGTATCTAAATAGCACCCTGCCGTGGCTGTTACCTAATTAAAAAACTGAGACCAACAGTCAGAGAGAAATATTAATGGCATGCAATTTAGTTTAAATCTCAGTTCACAAAGAGATCTTAGAAATAATTGTATGTTTTGCCATCAGGAGTACCTGTTATTCAAAAAACGTTCTGATATTAATTCCCTACTCCCCAGATCAAATGAATGCCTGTTCCATATTAACATGTTTACTTTAGCTCAGGTTGTCAATAAGACCATGAGGGAACATTCTGTTTTGGGAGACTAAGAGGAGCAGTAAGGATACAAGTGTAAATTACAGAGTGAAATGAGGAATTTATTTTTATCCTCATGGAGGATTGGACTTTAATGAGACATGCTTGAAGTTTGAAATAGAAGGTTTGCAAGAAGGGGAAGATAAGTTGAATGTGATTTTTTTTCCACAGGATTCTGTCTAAATGGCCATAGCTCACTCACTACTGAGCACGCTAAATGCGGAGCACTTATATATGGGTTATTTCATTTTCATGCCACTATACCCCAGTTATTAGATTGAGCCAGCAAGAGGTATTGTTGACAGCAGCCTTTGAGCGGGCTCCCAAATCAGGGTGACCCCATACATGATGAAGAACACCCCACTTACCCATGTAAGTTTTAGATTATGCAGCCATGATTCATAAGCACTTTATCATCTAATATTTTGAAGTAAGTCCTCAGATCTTTCTTCCATGTAAAAAAACAACAGCCTCCATTTAAGATGAGAAATATAGTCATTCAGCACAGATAGATGTTGCATCCAGACATCACACTGTGAAATAATCCTATTCAAACTTGTCTGACTCGTAGCACCGTTTCTATGTTTATAGTCAGCTACACTAAATGGTTTTAATAAGCGTTGTTGTGGTTGTTGATAGGTGCTTTAGCCAATTCTGACGTGTGCAGGTCCTGGACGTGGCAGGGTGAATTCTACTGCATCCTGTGCCCTTCTCACAATTGCTGACGGGGTGAGGCCATGGTCAGTCCATCACCTTAAGGTTTACCAAGAATTGCCTCCTTCTCTAGAGACAGGTCCTTATTGATAACATGACATAAGTATGTAAAGGAAGTGTGGACATTCTTGCTTCAAAGAGCCTATTGGTTCTATTCCTTTTTTAAAAAAATTCAAACAGGGAGATTTATTTCAGTAAATACATTCAAAAATCCAAGCATAAACTCATTTCCATGACTGCACTAGAAGATCAAACATAAAGTTCTATCAACTTACTTATAATCAATACCCACTGTACACATGCAACCTGCATCCTAGGTGTACTCACCCCACGCTGAGAATCCTCTACAGCTGGAGTGTCTGTGGTGTAGGTAGTCTGAGCTCTGTGCCCCAATGGAGCTACTTTTATATTATTTATTGATGTCATTATTGGCATCACCGTGATTTGACCAGTTTCTTTTCTTAGGTCAACCAGTTAGTTGTAAACCAGTTTAGTGGCTAATATCATAATTTAGCTAGTTTCCTGTCTAAGGTAAACAGGTTGCAATAAACAACATGATCCAGCTAGCTTCCTTTCTATCATAAACAAATAATAGTAAACAACAGGTGCTCTGTTCACTGACTCATAGCGACTCCTGTGGGTTTTTGCTACTATGACTGTTCACAGAAGTCAAAATCCCAGTAAGATTTGCCCATTCTTCGGGAAGTCCGTGCTGGTCTTTAACAACACCACAATTCAAATGCCTTCCTTATTGTTAAGTCTTGACTTAAAATACCATGTCTTGGTAAGGGACACATTAGTTTTCAAGGTAACTTCCTTGTTTTTATACACTTGAAGGAGATATTTTGCAGCAGATGTCTCCAGTGCAATACATCATCTGGTTTCTTGACTGCTGTTTCCATGGTGTTAATTGTGGAGCTAAGTGAAATGAAATCTTTAACAACTGCAAGGCTTTCTCTATTTATCATGATATTGCATATCATCCAGATGTGAAGGATTTTCTATTCTTTATGTGAGATTTACCAAGGGTGATAGTCTTAGCTCTTCCTTTTCACTCTCAGTAAGAAAGGTGGTTACATTTGTATATTGCAGGTTGTTGATGAATCTTAATCCCAACCTGGTGCCATATTACTCTTCATAGAGTCCAGCTTCTTGTATTCTTTGCTCATTATATAGATCAAATATGTATGTTCAAAAGAAACAACCCTGGCATACAGCTTTCTTGAATTTAAGACATGCAACAGTCCCTTATTCTGATTGAACAACTTCCTTTTGGTTGTTGTGGAAATTCCACATGAGCACAATTAAGTGTTCTGGAAGTCCTGTGCTTTGTCATCTTTTCCATAACTTGTTTTGATGCATAATCTGCTTTGATTCTCATCTCAAAATGCATATGCATAACTGATAAAACACAGGTAAACATCTTCCTGGTATTCTCGGTTTTCAGTCAAGGTTCACCTGATGTCTGCAGTGGTGTCTATTGCTCCATGCCTTTTCCCAAATTCAACTTGAATTTCTGAAAGCATCTTGCCAATTCAAAGCTACTGCCATTTTAAAATTATTGCCAGCAAAATTGTATTTGTGTATAATATTAATGGCTGATAATTTCTGTATTCTGTGGGATCACATTTATTTGTAATACACAAAAATATGGATCTCTTCCAGCTAATTGACCAGGAATTTGTATTCCAAAACCCTTGATATAGATGAGTGTGTTCTTTCAGTATTGCATCTGTCTGTTGAAACGTGTCACTTGATATTTCGTCAATTCCTTAACTCTTGTTTTTCATCCATACCTTCCAAGCAGCTTGAACTTGTTCCTTCAATAGTATCCATCTGTGATCAACACTGCCTCCTAAAATTACTGAAAAGTTCTCAATTTTTTGGTATCATGATTGCAATTTTTCCATTTTGTTTTGACACTTTATGTATCATTCAGTGTTTTCCATAGAAAACCTCAGTGTTGCCACTGAAGGCTTAAATTATTCTCTAGCTTTCAACTTGCGAAGTGCCAAGCATGCTCTTCCCTTTTGGGTTTCTAACTCCAAGTGTCTGCACATGTTTGTCTCCATCTGAAGTCACCTTGGCAATCTTCTGTTGAGCTCTTTTGCCTCCTCATTTCTCCATGCATGTTGGCAGCTCTCAATTCCATAGGAATCTTTGAAGTCTCTTCTGACATCCAGCTTGATATCTTTTCTGTATTTTTAATGAGGCTTTTCTTTCTTCACGTATGATGTCTTCAATGTCATTTTGCAAGTCTCCTGGAGTGGAGTCTTTGTATTCAGTGCATCACATCTGTTCTTTGGATGGTCTCTTACTTCAGGTGATATACAGTCAAAGTCTTCTTTTTAGCTCTCATGGACTTGTAATTTTAACCAGCTTCATTTTGAACTTTCATATGAGCAAATGACAATCTCGTCTGCCGTTGGCCTCTGGCCTTGTTCTAAGTAACGATATTTAGCATCTCCATCATCTCTTTTCACAGATGTTGTCAATTAGATTCCTGTGTACTCCCACTCATGAAAAATGCAGTCACTGTTTATGTTATGTTGTTGATGAGAGGTATCCCTAATGAATAGCTTATTGGCCTTGCAAAATTTAATCATGCTTTCTCTAGCTTCACTTCTATCACAAAGGCCATAGTTCCCAAACACCAGTACTTCATTGTTTCCAATTTTCACATTCCAACCACCAAGAAGTTTATATGCATCTCAATTGGATGTTTGATCAATTTCAGACTGCAGACATTTGTAAAAAAAAATCTTTAATTTCTTAATCTTTCATGCTAGTGGTTAGTGTGGAAATTTGAGGCCTGGCCCTATTAACGGCTCTTTCTTGTAGGCATATGTAGCTTTTCCTATCACTGTCAGCATCTGAGGGAACTTGGTGGCATAGTGGGTTAAGCAACGGGTGGCTAACTGACATTTCAAACATAAAGTTGCTCCAGGAGAAGCAGTTGTAGTTTTGTGTTCCCATAAAACTATGTCGTCTCTAAAACTGCACGGCGCAATCCTCTCTGCGCGGAAGTGCAGAATCCATTCATGGGCAGGGGGATATCATTGTACTTCGGTGCACACACTACAGTGTTCTTTCAGACAGCTAATCTGACATTGCTCTTCTCTATTTTTATTCCTGACAGAGTTGACCAAAATAATCAATACCAGCCCATTTCAGCTCACTAATGCCTAGAATTGCTATCTCCAATTATTGTTGGTTCTTTGTTTCTCTCATTTTTGACAGTGTTTAATTTTCCTAAATTCATACTTCATACATTGCACATTTTAATTATTAATGGATGTTTGCAGCAGCATTTTCTCTTTTTGAGTCATGTCACATCAACAAAAATAGGTCATGAATATTTCCCTCTATTCACATAATTAAAATCAACTCAGTTTCAAAGAAACAACTCTACCTTATTCATATTTTGACTATCTTTCATCTTGAGGGCCTCATGTGAATCTTATAGCAAACAATGTCCCATTTTTATTCATAATGTTTTCACAAGGCAGTTTTTAAAGAAGTAGATCCTGAAGTCCTTTTTTTCTAGTCTGTTTCAGTCTGAAAGCTCTGCTGGAATCTGCCTCGCATATTCTGTGAGTTTGTCTTACAGTGGTGGTTGATGTATTGTTTTAAAGCTGAACGTTTTGATATCAGTTATCTATTGTAAGTTTTTTTGTTGTGTTTTGGTTACTTTATTTCACATTAAATGACTCTTGCCATGTCTTCTAAACCTGGTATTCTAAGATGCGCTTAAAAGTAGTTTACATTTAATGAAGTGCTGTATGATTTATGTACTGTTTTCAATTTTCTTACTCAAAACAACCCTCCAACTTAAGTACTATCAGCTCTAATGTTAAGAGGAAGAAACTGATGCTCAAAAGTTTGAAGGACTGGCCTAAGTTCACCATTTTTATCCTGATCAAATCTGAAGCCTACATAGTCTGAATGCAAATGTACAGTAAGTCTCTATCATTCTTATACTGAAACAGCTGTAAATTCTGTTAATGTCGAAAACTTAGGACTATTTGACTTTCAAAGAGACACCCAAATCTCCAAAGTTTTTAAATAAAAGATGAATCCTTCATGTTAAAATCTCAGGTACTTCCATGAATCAGAGGACTTGTTTTGGACTTGCCTGTCTTTCCAAGTGTGGTAGCCTTTGGTGTGTGGGCAGCTACTCACAGTGCTTTGGGGAGCTGGGTAGAGAAACAGATCAAACTAATTTTACTGTTGAAATGGAAAAAATGCAGAAGCATTAAAGCATACAAGACAAATATCCAGTTAACCATATTTTTTTTTTGAGAAACTGAGGTGGGGAAAAATACAAAGCAATAATTTATCATTTCAGGGTGCTTTTGTCCCTTTAAATGCCATCTGTAATGACTTATGACTCCAGCGACCCTTCCTGATTACTGCCTGTTGCCATTCATTATCACCATGGAAACAGCAATGTTGCCAGCTGTGTGCTTGGTGGAGGGGTGGAGGCGGTGCTGATGACTGGGGACAAGAGGCTAGTACATGTGGGACTCTATATTTGCAGGAATTTTTTGCAAGAGGAGAGACATAGTGAGGATGTAGCTTGTTTCCTCCCACGGTAAACCCCCAGAAAGGGCATAATCCAGAGGGGAGCAGAAAACAGATGGTCTCCATGCCCCTGTCTCTCTCTGGAAAGGAAATAAAATGAGATCAGTAGCATTCTAGTCTGGAAGCTAATCCACCAGACAGCAGAAGGCATGGCAAAGGGGCAAACTGCTTGCAAATTTCATTAACACAATTTCTCATGGAGATTCTTCAAACCTGTGAGCCAATCTTCTCAGCTGCCTCATTCCTAACCCCCTCAGGATGTGACGCCACAAAAGGTAGTCTTCAAAGTCCAGCCAGCCACTCTTTTTTTGACTCGATTCCAGTTCCATCCTAAATTGCCTTGCCTCTCAGTTTGATTGTATTCCTTTCACTACTCCTCTTCGCCTTCCCCTTATGCCTGTGTATTGTCACTCCAATTAGTGATCCTAATCTCCCATTAGTAATCCTAATAAGTTAGACTGGGAAGAAAGGAAAACACTCTATCCCAACGTCCTGTTAGGGATGAGAAAAATGACAGCCATCGCTGTTTCAGGAGATCCTCACACCCACAAAGAACACATATTCAAGCCCAGCTCATTGGTGTGAAGTCATCTTTAGTGTATGCCCCTGCTGAGCAGAGAGAACTACCCCAAAGGTGTTCCAAGGATCTTTCCAATGATTTTTAAGGAAAAAGAAGGCTGTACCTTTCTTAAATGAAGCAGTTTGTGGATGAGAATCACCAAACTTTCAGTTAGCAGCTGAGACTTTCTTGTGAGAGCACCTTTACTAACATTTTCAGCTCCTAATTCTCTGTCCAGTGCTTCTTTGAGCACACATGCTGCTCATTCACATTTTCTCCTGACTTCCTTGACTAATTTTCTGCCATACTGAAGTATGGTGAAATCTCAACTCTCCAAGCCAATTATTATTTAGTCAAAGAAATCCTGGATTCTCAGAATGTTTTTCTTCTGTCGAACTTGATTTGCTCCAGAAGTATTACAGGATTCATCTTTGTAAGAAACTTTGGAGAGAGAAGAGGGGGAGAAGAGGCTTCACACACTTCTAGTTTATTTAGAGTGTACATTAAAGTCCCCCGACATGGAATAGCTTGAAATGGGCATATACAAAAACACAGAGTACAAAAGTCAGAATGATCACTCTGCTAACACGGCTTGGGCTGCAGGCTTCTGGGGAAATGAGAGATATCATTTCTCCAGAAGGTCTGTTGCTAATGAACAGACTTCACACAAGCGTCATTTGGTTAGCAAAGGGTTTTTTTTTATACACGACAACATATTCAACTTCTACAATCTCTGGAGAATGGCCACAGTTGATGCATAATGGAAAGAGAGAGACTGGTAAAGTGAAAAGTGCACTGAACTTGGAAACCATTGATCATTGATAGCTGTCTGGTTCTGAAACTGAGCTCATTATGAAGTTACATTTAAGCTCACACCATATTCTCCAGCCTGTATTTCTAGATTCTTGTTTATCACATCAGGTTATGGGTTAGCATTATTCCCTAAAAATCCACTCCAAGTACACTGTATTGGTAGATATAATAGGAGATGCAGAAAATTTCTACTTTAACTGAGCCTTACTATTACTCCCAAGGGAGTCTTTGTGGATACTGAGGATTAGGAGTTGGGTTGCTAGCCACAGACTTTTGGCTCAAACCCAGTGGTACTGTCCTGAAAAAAGGGGAAGCTGTCTGCTCCAACAATAATTCTCAGTCTTGAAAACCCTATATGAGATAGCTGAGAGTTGCTATGACAGTGGGTTTTAGGTGCACTCAAGGATAGATTGGTGCAATGGGCTCAAACATATCTACTATTGTGAAGTTAATGCAGGAAGACATCACTCTTTACTCTGTTATATGCAAGGTGAGCAGCTTGAAACCACCAGCTTCTCCACAGGGGAAAGATAGGACGTTCTACTCCTACAAAGAGCTGCAGTTTGAGAAATCACAGAGAAAATTTTACACTGTCCTATAGGGGTGCTATGAGTCGACCTCAACTTGACGGCAGTGGATCTTCAGTTTGCTTATATGTAATGTTTCCATGTGTTGGAGGCAACAAGAGGCACTATGTGCCCAAGAACACTGCAGACATCATTACCATTTCACTATGAATGTTGCAATCCTTTAACAATGGGAGGATTTGCCATTCCATTTTAGAGGTAAGGTATTTTTGGTGCTGTCAGCTGCCATTCATTCAGCCCTTGACTCATGACAACTACCTATCCAATAGAACAAAATATGATGGAGTTCTGGATCATCCTCACAATCTTGAAAATTAGATAATGTGATTCATCAGATTTCCATAAACTGAGTCAATAAGTATACACTATGGCTTTCATTGTCTGGAAGCTCCTCTGAAATTAGTTCAGTATTATGGTGACATGAAGGTCTCCATAGAGAGTTGGGTGGTAACTTAGGCTGGGTTTTCTAGAGGAGCAAGATCAGTCTAAACACACAAACAAACACACATATTAGATTGTTATTGCACAATAGAAATGAAGAAGAATGTTTCCGGAATCCAGAAAATTCCTTAGGACATCTTTTGTACTACCATGTATTCTGATTAAAGTTCATGGTAAACTACTACAACAGTTCAATTATCTCTCTTCATCTTCCCATATTGGTGGATAAATAGCAAGATATTCATATATATAAATGACACATCATTGTAGAAGTGGTCAAATTCTGTCTGAGTTAATGCAGGTTTTAAGTCTGAGATCAGATGAGGATTGTTCTGACTCATGTAGCTTTAGAGGCTAATGTACCCAAGGTCATAGGAATACCATAGACTGAAAAATGCAGAGAAGGATGAATCTAGATAGGAAGTCAAAAGAAAGGTCTATGATGACTCTGGGAATTGGAAGATAATATGGCAGTCCATTGACTCAAGTCCAAAGAATCAAAGGCCCATGATCTAGCTGCAGGATCGAGATCCTGCAGAACACCAAGTGTTCATATAACATCGACTTACATAGAAATGAGATGATGGAACTTCTGGCAAGATGACAGGGACTCCACAGAAATCAGCACAGGAAAGTAACTAAGAGGGGAATTCTACACTGCCAGGTCTTATCCTTACTATCATAAAGATAAGTAGACACTGATCCATTAGAATTTGAGGAGTTGTAGGCTTTAGTCTTACCACAGAGGAGGCTAGTTAGGGTTTAACCTTATCCCCCCCAATGCCTCAGCCAGAGCTGGGATCCTTTGAAACTGGCCCAAGGGCTTTATCTCAACACAGACACAACTTGCTGCCGCATCAGGGCAGGGTTTAAACCACTCTAACCCCATCGCTGGGGCTCACTTATATTGTGACTTTTGTTTCCCTCTCTTCTCTCTTTCCCACCACAGTCTCAGTGAACTCATTTTTTCTTCCTCATTTGCGGTTCCTTGTTCTCTCTCACACCACAGCCAACCTCCAGGACACTCCCCATAGCCTAGGGTATTTATGCCTGCCCTCCACTCAGGATGGGGCACTCCACCCTCTGCAGCATAACCCAAGGCTGAGGAAAGACCACCCACCTTCCTCTGAAGGATATCACCCACATCTTCCTCCAGGGCAAATCCCACCTACCCACTTGCCCTTTCAGTGCCTATATCCTGCCCACCTTCTTATAGGAGAAGTCTTGCCTGCATGACTGGGGAAGTTCCTACCTATCCTCTGTGATCCCACATAACTGAGGGAACTTCCTCCCACCTGCCATAGTGCCTCATTTGGCCTAAGGCAGCTTGATCAGACCTCTCCAATGATCCACACTGCTGTGGGAATCTCTGTCCTACCTCCACAGCAATCTAACTGACCTGGGCAATTCTGCCTACCATCCACAAAACTCTACAACAAGCAGGCACAACTACCTGTCTTCTGTGGCATTCCTGTTGCACCAGGCACTCCTGCATGTCCTCTGTATACTCCAAGCTCTTGTAGGACACCATCATGGCTTCTTGTGAGAACAGTCAGTGCACATCACAATCCTCATGTGTCCACAAGCACCTAATCAGCTTCCCTCGAGGAGGTCCATCCAACTTGCCCTCCAAATCACACAATACTGGTTTACTAAGGAAAGAATGAAGCCATGGGAGGATATAGCAGTAGGTCAATCCAATAGTGCACTTAGCTGCAGGCAATTCAAAGAAGTTTTGCTATGAGTATCCCAGAGAGAGCCCAATCTTCTTCTGGAAAATGGCACTTCACTCCTCCTACACAATGCAACGCAACAAGCAATCAGCCACAACAGCCTCAATGAAGAAACAGGAAAAACAAAAGCCAATGTCAGAAAACTTTCTGAACCTAATTAAGTACATAGAGAAGCAGACATTGATCTACCACAGAAAGAACCTTTCAGAGTATTGCTTGAAGTCATAAAGGATTTGAGAGATATAGTACAGAAAAAGGATGAAATGAGAGAGGAGTTAAGATCATTCACCAAAGGGAAATGTCAAAGCTTAAGGATGAGATAATAAAAGCCAGAATCAGACTCACAAACTTTGCCAACCAACCGGAGGAGGCAGAAAATCACTCCAGTGACAAAGAGGACAGCCAAGCAGACTTTAACAAACATGAATAAAGATCTAATCAGGTAATCAGAGAAGCTGAAAAACTCTGAGAACTATGTCTGATGCTATGAAGAGTAAGAAGATCAGAATAATTGGATTGCTGGAGGAAGATACAACAAAGAAGTCAACTGTAAAAATAGTGAGGGAATTATTGGAGGAAAACTTCTCCATCATAAGGAATGAAAACCAGGCAATCATTCAGGAGTCTGAAAGAATATCAACTAGACTGAACTCCAAAATAGAAGTCATCAAGACACATAATAGTTAAACTATCCAACTTTGAGGAAAAGGAGAAAATCATGAGAGCAGCTAGGGAAAAACAAGCAATCACATATAAAGTTTCCCAAATAAGAATATGATCAGACCTATCAGTGGACACTATGAAGAAGAGGAGAGAGTGGAGTAATATATTCCAAAAATTGAAGAAAAATAACCCAAACCCAGGAATCCTCTACCTAGCCAAATTATCTATCAAGGCAGATGGAGAGGGCTGAGCCCCTGTGGCATAGTGGTTGGGTGAGGGATTGTGGCCCACAGGGTTGGAGGTTCATATCTAGCAGCTCTCCAGGAGCAACACTGGGCCTCCTACTCCCACCAGGCGGGCAGTGATGCCCACACAAAAAAAGACAGATGGAGAAGAATCTTCCCAGACAAGGCAAAATTCAAAGAATACATTAGAAGACAGCCAGTCCTACAAAAGATTCTTGCTGAGCCAGTACGGGCAAAAGAACAGGAATCACCAAGCATAAATAAGAGACCACACGATAGAACAACCACACCTATAGGACAACAAAGAGAAAACAGCCCCCAAGATAGCATTTGCTTAAGTGTAGAAAGAAGTCACGAATGAAACACACACTCAAAGATAAGAAAGGGAGAAAGAAATACACCCAACACAAAAGATATCAGATGACATCACAAAATCTATAGATGGTTGTCATAACCCTGAATATAAATGGACTAAACCCATGCATTAGAAGGTTGAGGCTAGCAGACTGATTTAGAAAACACAACTTGTCAATCTGCACATCAAGTTTGCAGACAGATATAGGCTGAGAATCAAAAACTAAAGAAAAACATGCCAAGCAAACAGCAATAACCCCTCCAAAAAAAGCAGGAGTTGCAATCCTAATCTCAGATAAAATTGACCTCGAAGTGCAAACCTTAAAAATATTTAAAGAGGGACACTGTATAATGCTCAAGGGAACTATAGATGAAGAACCACTATATTTTCCTGAATGAGTGACCTGCTGAATATGTCTATCAAAAGTTCCAAAAGATGAATAAAGAAATCACAGACTCAACAATTATAGTAGGTGCCTTCTATTCTATACATTGCTCTCTGAGAAAGACAGATCACAGGGGAAGAAACTCAACAAGGAAGCTAGAGGTCCAAATACTACAATTAAACAATTCTATCTGATAGACATTTACAGAGCTCTTCATGCAAATACAAAAAAAATACTTGCTCAATCCAAGCTCACAAGATGCATATTTAAAGATAGACCACATACAGGAGCATAACTCAAATCTGCATAACTTCAAGCACATACAGACCTCTTTCACTGACCATTGGACAGTAAGACTGGAAATCAACCAAAGGAAGATGAAGAAAATAAAGGCAAGCAATTGAAAGTCGAATAGGTGTCTATTGAAAAAGGAGTGTGCACTCGCCCAGATCAGAAATTAAATTAGAAAATGTCTAGAAACCAGCAAGAATGAGAACATGACATAACAAAACTTATGAGACACAGCAAGACATTATCACAGAAATTTTCATAGAAATATATGCTCACATGAAAAAGGATGAGAGATTTATGATTGATATACTGGCACAACATTTACAGCACCTAGAGCAGAGTCATAGGAAATCTTACTAATAGCAAAAGAAAAGAAGTAATAAGAATCATAACTGTGATTCAGTAGAGGTAAAATAAGAAAACTTTGAGAAAAAAAACTAATACTGCTAAAAGTTGGTTCTTTGAAAGAATAAACAGAATCGACAGGCTGCTGTCAAGCCTAACCAAAGAAAGGAGGGAAAAATATCAATAGCTAGGATGAGGGATGAAAGAGTGGACATCACAACAGATTTAATGAAATTTAAAAGGATAGTTACGCACTACTACAAAGGACTGTGCACCAGTGTGCCCCGGTGGCATAGTGGTTGAGTCCAGCTCATTGGCTTGGTGCTTCAAATTCAGCCGCAGCAAGGCTGGGTAGCTCCCACGACCACCAGAGGGCAGTTATGCCCCCCACAAAAAACAAAAAAAAAAGCAACAAAAAAGGACTGTGCACCAATCAATTATGTAACTAGGAAGACATGGACAAATTCTTAGAAAAACAATCACTCCCAAAATTATCCCCAGTGAGCTCAACAGAATCTCAACAGATCCTTGGCAATAAAAGAAGTAGACAAGGTTACCAAGGGACTACCAACAAAAAAATCCCTTGGACCAGATGGCTTCACAGAATTCTACCAAGCATCCTACCAATCCCAGACAAACTCTTCCAGATCTTAGAAAAAGATGCCAAACTGTTGAGCTCTTTCTATGAAGCTAATATAACTCTGACACTGAAACTGGGCAATGATCCCACAAGTATCAAGGTACTACAGACCTATTTATATCCCTGATCACCATTGACGCAAAAATCCTTAACAAAAAACTGGAAACACAATGCAAAACTATATAGAACAAATAATTCACCATGTCCAGGGAGGATTCATACTAGGGATGCAGGGATGGTTAAACATAGGAAAAGCCATTAGTATCATTCAGCACATAGACATGAAAAACTATAAGAAAGATATCATAATATTAATAGATGCAGGAAAACCATTTGACAATAACCAACACCAATTCCCATTTAAGACACTCAAGAATTTGAAATAGAAGGAAAAGGCCACAATATAATATATGTTTTATATGAGAGAAAATCAAAACAGCCAACATGGTAGTCAATGGAGAAAAGGCAAAAACGATTCCACTGAAAAGGTGCCCAGGCAAGGATGCCCTTTGTCCCCACTCTTATTTAACATCATACTGGAAGTCTTAGGTAACAGCATAAGGCAAGGAAAAGATATTCACCTGGGGAAGGAAGAGGTAAAACTATCTTTATGTGCAGACTATATGATTTTATATATGGAAACTCCCAACAGCTCACAGGGGGTTACTGGAAGCAGTAGAGTAATATGGCACAGTGGCAGGACAGAAGATCAGCAAATAGGAGTCTATCAGTCTGCTATATATATTGGACAAGATCACAGAAGAGATTAAAAGGTGGTACCCTTCACAATATCCAAGCACAAATTGTAATATCTAGTGATATACCTGACTTAAACAAACCAAAAGATTTGTATGAGGAAAACCAGAGAACACTATTATAAGAAACCAAGTGTGACTTCTTCAACAAATGGAAGAATATCCCATGCTCTTGGATTGGAAGACACAATATAATAAAGATGTCAGTTCTGCCAAAGGCACTATATAAGTGTAATACAATCTTGATATAGCTGGAATGATTTTAAAAAAATTGGAAACAACTGATTACCAACTACGTATGGAGAGAAAAGAAGTTCAGAATTAGCATAGAACTCCTCAAGAAGGACAGAGTGGGAGGGCTTGCTTTACCACATATTATACAGCCACAGTGGTTAGAACCACTGCTACTGGTATTATGACAGATATTCAGACCAATGGAAAAGAACTGAAAAGTGAGAAATAAAATCACCAGCATACAGACAACTTATCTTTGATAAAGGTCCCAGAAATATCAAATGGGAATCAGATGCCCTCTTCAACAAGTGGTGCTGGAAAAAAATGGCCTGCAGAAAAATAGGCATAACTTTGATACAGTGAATACATAGACTATCAGAAATTGGGAAGGAAACATATACAAATGAGTCATGAATTGACACATTGGATATACTGAAAATAAAACACCTGTGTATATAGAAAGAATTTACCAAGGTAGTAATAAGGGAGCACATAGACTGGGAAAGCATCTTTAGCAATGACATGTCAGACAAAGGACATATTACTAAAATCTACAGCACGCTGCTAGCATCCAAAAAAGAAAAAAATATCTAATTGCCCAAGAGATTGGTAAAGGAATGGAACAGAAGATTCACAAGGGCATAAATTCTAAGGATCAATAAACATTAATTTAATCCAATGTTCCTGATCATTTGCCATAAGGAAAATGAAAGTTAAAACAATGAGCTACCACATAACATCCTCAAAGTTAGCCCAATTCAAACAATCAGAAGGCAACAAATGTTGGAGGGGCTGTGATGAGAAACTAACTCTCATCCACTCCTGGTGAACCTGTAAGTACGTACAGCCACTATGGAAATTATTTGGTGATATCTAAAACATATGGAAATTGAGCTACCATATGACCCAGCAATCCCACGAGTGGGCATATACCCAGAAGAGGCAAGGAAAAAACCCTGGCCAGACATCTGTGCTCCAATGTTCATCCTGGCACAGTTCACAATTGCAAGGAGTTGGAAACAACCCATATTTCCATCAACAGATGAATAGATTAAAAAACTGGGATACACACAATGGAGTAGTACACATTCCTAAAAAACAGTGATGAACACATGAAGCACATTGGTGTATCAGAAGAACTGGAGAAAATTATTAAGCAAAGTAAGTCAAAATCAAAAGGACAATTACAACATGAGTCTGCTGAGGTAAGCCTAAAAGTGCAAAAGGAACACAGCAAAAAACTGTTGGATACAAACATTCCTGGGGTGAGGTGCAGGTAGTATGGAAGGTGACAGACAAAATCCAGGGCTACATATGGTAGCCAAATAAAAAGGAAGGGGAAAAAAGAAAAAGAGGACATGACTAGGGAGGAAAGTGTGCACTAATTTATCCAGGAGGATATTATTTATATCTCCACAGATAAAAGGGACCAGACTTAAACTCAGTGCTCCAAGATGTGAATGCAGAACACTGGCATGAATACTGGCAGGAAACCAATAGAGAAGTTTGAGGGGCCAGCCCCCCAATCCAAACTTCATGAATAGCCCTGGTTCTTCTCAGAAGAATCCATTTCAGAGGACAGCTCAGGGAGAGGCACATGTCTGATCAGAGCACAGAGGAGCAAATGAAGGGGGAGGAAAGAAGTGTGGAGCACACCAATCTCTGAGGACGATGTTCCTGCTCAGAACAGTCAATGTACAGAGAGGACCATTGGGCCAGCTCCACTATAAGACAAGACATCCCTCCCTGACCCATAGTGATATGGGGGATAAACTAGAGACACAGTGTGGAAATTGAGCCTGACCTGACTCCATCACACTGAGACAAAACTCTAAGGGTGTGCAACAGAACAGCAAGGAAAGCAGAGCAACAAATCCCCAGGGAATAACAAAAATAGATTTTGGGTGCATGGTGTGGTACCCCATCAGACTAGACCACAAATCACCCCTAAAACAGATCTTAAACGATTAGCAGGTGTTTCTTTCTATTTTTATCATTGATTTTTGTTGCTTTGTTTTATTTTGTTGCTTAGTTTTGCTCTGTATTGTTTTTTTGTGTGTTCATATTATTATCTCTGCAGGTCTATCTAGATAAGTTAGGTGGGATAAACAATCTGAAGGAGAAAACAAGGAAATAGGTGGTAACAAATCCAGGGACAAGGAATAACAAGTGATCTAGAATCAATGGTGCCAAGAAGGTGGGAGGCTGATTGGGCATGATGAAATGCAATATAACCTAGAGGAATTGCTGAAATAGAGAAAAGAACTAAGAGGACAAGGGCATTTATTGACATGTAATACACATGTAATACAGACATGTACTTCAGTAATGTATTTATATATGATGATGGGGAAATAGATCTATTTACATGTATTTATATGTTTAGTATTAAACTAGCAGATGGACATTGGGCCTCTACTCAAGCACTCCCTCAATGCAAGAGCACGTTGTTCAATTAAACTGGCATTCCATGAATGCTCACCTTCCAGATATGATCGATGAAGACAGTGACTGCATAGGTAAATGTAGTGAAAAAAGCTGATGGTGCCCAGCCATCAAAAGACATAGCAACTAACAAAATAATAATAACTTATAAACTAATGAGGGTTCATGGGGGGTGCGAAGTG
>PVJH01018760.1:0-43258 GCA_004026705.1 Nesogale talazaci
ACCCCTGCTTCATCTGTGGTGTGGCTGAAAATTAAGCCATGGGCTCAGTTCCAGGCCTGAAGGGCAATAAAGGACTGTAGTCTTAGGGGGTGGGGGGTGTCCAAAGCTTTATCCTTGATGGCCTATGAGAAGATGGGGTTCCCACGCACAGCAGGGCTTGGCCCTGTCACAGTGGGAAAGCTGGCAGAGCCTCCTTGTGTCCTCGCCTGCTGTCTTCCTCGTTGATGCCCTGCCCCCCAAGCCTGGGCCGGAGCCTTACTGAGCCACGTGTCCCAACCCTCAGCCCTGGCTTGCCCCCATGGACAACGGTGTGTTCTGGGCGGGTTGGCCTCTGTGAATGGAAACATAGATCACCGTCCAGGTTGAATTCGTTCCCTCCCTGCTCAGCTCTCAGAGCGGCTGCCTGGGCGAAGGAAACCTGGAAAGTGCCTGGTAAAGCCCTCTTCTCCGTGCCAGGCCACATTGCGACTTATGCTCCCTCCTCTCTCCCCCAGCGCCTCCCTCCTCAGCGCTCCTGCCAGCAACCCTGGGTCCATCCCCACCAGTGTGCCCGTGCCCGTGCAGATGCCAAAGCCCAGCAGGGTCCAGCAGGCTCTCGCAGGTAGGTGTCTCACACGCAGGCTCGGAAACAAGTCCCCACCTCCCTCCAGGATTTGGTTTGGGGCAGCGGAGGGTGCATGGGGGTGGCAGGCAGGGGTTGTGGTACCCTGTGTTCCCCCAGAAACCTGAGGGGCGGGCGTCCAAACCCTCTCCTGGAGAAGGGGCAGGCACTCCGGAGGCTCAGTGGCAGGACGTGTCTCCTTATGTTATGGCTAGGAGCCGCTCTTCTGTCTTCATCCGCTCTGGGGACTCAACCATCTGACTGTTGTTGCCTTTTGAAGCAGTGGCTTTTCTGTCTGTCCATTGAGATCATTTGTTAGGCAAACACCTTGGGAGTCTGGTTAAAGTTTCTTTGACAGGCCGGAAGACGGGAAGGCACTGGTGACTTAGGAGAAATCAAACCTGCAAGGGGGTTTTCAAACAGTTCCTGGGAGGTCATTGATGGACTATCTCCGTGAACTTTTTGAAGCCCCTTATTTCCTCCCTGGCTGGGGGAAACTCAAGTAGCGTGGAGACTTCTATCACTAAAGGAGTGGGAGCATCAGCCGGTGCTTGGGGAGTCCGAGGGGCTGGAGGGGACCAGAATGAGGCCGAGAGGCCAGTACGGAGCCAGCTGAGGCCTGCACAAGGGCACTGGGGATAAGAATTCAGAGGTAAAAGCGCCTTCTGACTTGGTGATCCGGCTTGGTTGCATTAGGAGAAGGAGGAGGAGGTGTGGGCCGCTGGTGTGCCGCTCTGGCTGACAGTACCGTGGGAATGATGAGGAAGCAGGGGGGGGGGGGGGGGCCTTCCTGTCTGCTCCCTGACTTCATCCCTGCCATAGCTCTGTGAGGCAGTCGGTACCCTTACTCCCATCTGACCTTTGAGGAGAGTGTGTGCAGTGGTGCAAACTTCCCCACACCAGGTGACGTGCACTTGACAAAGCAGGTTCTATGGTGGGCATTCTGCCCTCAGGCCCCGGGCGCCAGCAGACCTCAGTAGAGGGGAGATGGCGGGTGGGGAAGCGAGCACCAACCAACAGCAGGACGAGCCCACGAAGGGAAAGCTACAGAGACGGTGAAGGCAGCCTGCCCCAGCTGCTGGTGGCACGTGGGCTAGTAACTGCAAGGTTGGCGGTTCAAATCCGCTAGCCACTCAGAGGCAGTGATATGAGGACGTCTGCCCCCTTGACAATTTACAATCTTAGAACGAATCGACTCGGGCAACTGGCTTGGGGCAGTTGGGATGAAAATAGTGAGCAAAGCTGGGACTGGAAACCTGTACAGGTCAAGTCATCCTGTGTGCTGGTGAATCAGCATACCGAGGCGGGGAGAGGGACTGTGTGCCAGTTGAGGAGTTGTGGGTGAGGTGGAGCAGACCGAGCCTGCCACTGGCTCTCCTGCCAGGACTCTGAGAGGCAGAGGAGGCCCCCCAGACTTCTGCCTGACTTCCCGGAGCCTGCTGTGTGAGCTACCATGTCGAATCACCGTCTAAATGGCCAGTGGATTAACCCTGCCCCGCCCCACCAACTGGCACTTGTTCTCTGCCTCGTTCTGTATTACACATGGGCTCATTTTAAATCACCTCCGCTCTTGTCTGTGGAGGTCTGCACCGCAGTATGGGTGCCCGTCCCGCAGCTTCTCCTGACGCTGCCTCGTGCCGTCTGTGTGTGAGCGGCCTCTGCCTTTCCACTTCGCCTGCCCGTGTTCTCTCTTCCAGTGCCCACCCCTTCACCTTTGTTTTAAAGGCATGGTTGACTATTTGATCTCACCTAGACACACACACACACACACACACACACACACACACACACACACACAGTGCTCGGCCATCAAGTAGATCCTGGCTCAGCAACCCTGAAGGGCAGAATAGAACTGCCCCTTTGTGTCCCCAAGAAATTTACATCTCCCCCCCCACACACACACACACCCCCACCCCAATCACTGCCCTGGTGGGAGTTGGAAGCCCTGGTGGGAGTTGGAAGCCCAGTCTTGCTCCTGGAGAGCTGCTGCTGGATGTGAACCGTCAACCCTGTGGGCCGCAGCCCCGCACACAACCACTGCGCCACCAGGACTCAGCTGACTTTTACATCTTTAGCAGAGTAGACGTCCTCACCTTGCTGTCACAGAGCAGCTGGTGGATTTGAACCGCTGGCCCAGTGGTTAAGGAGCTCAAAACATAGCGCACTACGCCACCAGAGTTGCTGCTCAAGGAGCACAGGATTTAGTTACTTACTATCTTTGGAGCTACTTGGTTACTTAGCTAAAAGCTGACCTTGGGTTAGCTGGGGGTCCCGAATTTGAAGCAGGTCCCAGCGGTCATCTCCGGGCATCCTCCACCCCACACAGCCAGGCCAGTAGGTCTAGTGTTGGCTGGCTTGGTAGAAATTGGAGATTCCAGTCCACTGCTTTTCCTCTCCTCCTCACCATGGCCCGCCTACTGAGGCCCAGATTAGAATAATGCGTGGCAGTAGCTCTGTCATCTACCATATTTTTCACATCATAAGCCACCCCTGACCATAAGACACACCCAGTTTTTAGAGCAGGGAAGCAAGAAAAAAATATTCTGAACCAAATAGTACCAGTCTACTAAAATACTTATTAAAACAAAGCAAAATGGCTGAGCCCCGGTGGCGTAAGTGGCTGAGTGCAGGACTGCGGTCCGCGGGCTTGGCGGTTCAAATCCAGCGGCAGCTCTCAGGAGCAGCGCTGGGTAGCTCCCACGACCACCAGAGGGCAGTGATGCCACAAACAAACAAAAACTAAATAAATAAAGCAAAATGCAGTCATAGCTAACAGCATAAACTCAACAGGGGTGTTAAGAACCATCATCACTTTCAATAACAAATGAGGGAGGTGTGAGCTGTGCTGATCATGCGACCTGACTGACATGAAGACTGCAGGAGGCGGGACTTCCCCCGAACACACAGCCATCCACCGCCCGCAAACTGCAGCGCACAGTCAGCAGCCACATGGGGTCGTAAGCAAACATTCTGGGGTACCACCCCTCCGAGCCATAAGACCTACCCTCATTTCCCCCCACTTTGGGGGGCAAAAAGTGGATCTCATGGTCGGTCAAATACGGTAGTTCTTCGGGTCGGACGGGGAGGCCATGACCATGTAGACTGTCGATCCAAAGTCTAGTTTTCTCCTGAGCCTGTGGTGTCCTTGGAGCGGATGGAGGTCAGCAGTTGTATCTTTTAAGCCCCAGGCACTGCTTGGTAAACGAGGGTGTAAAACAGGAGGCCAGCTGACCACAATGTCCCACAAAACCCAATCCTTCAGACCCAGGGATCCAGTCTTCAGAAGAACCCAAAACTGTGCCTTTATTATTTACGTGAACTTACGTGCTACATATCGCCACATATCTCTCCCATCTCTGCTGTAGCATATGGGCCATAATTCTGCAGCGAAAGCAGAAATAACCCACAATTACATACGCAGGCACACATGGGCCCGCTTTCCGTGTGTCCTTTTCAGTGGTGTTGTTGTCACTGTGAAGCTGTGCACCGTCTCTGCTTTCAAAATGGTGGACCTCTCCAGGCCGGGTCCTCCGCTTGAACTTAGGAGCGGTCCTGTCCGAACACCCAACTAACTTACTGATGAAAGGAGCCCTGTGGGAGGGAGCCCCAGTGCTTAAGCTGTGGCTTCTACCAACCAGAGGTGGGTGGTTTGAGGGTACTGGCCATTGCGTGGGCCCAGGACACGGCAGTCTGCTTCCACCCCGACTTGGAGCGGTGGAGACGGTGTGGGCCGCTCCGTTTGCCTTGCTCGTGCGCTGAGACAGTGATGTGTTGACAACAAGGCTGCCGTGGTTTAAGGAGAGAGGCCTGCCAGGAGCCGAGGCCCAAGGCCCAGTTCTCTGAGTCCATGGTGGGCGGGTGATCAGAGAAGGCCTGCTGGGAAGGTGGTCACTGGGGAGTGCTCTGAATCGGGACGGGAAGTCTGTGGGGAGGCAGCCCAGGCCTAGAGGCTCTGAGGAAAGAGGTGCCTGGTCGCATTCTTCCCGCTCTGCCTGCCTGTCTCTCTCTACCTGACCTCAGTTCTCAACCTACACACATTTGTGCCCAGGAGCAGCCTGGGGGATGGAGAGGGGGGGGTATTGCTGCTGCTTCAACTATGCCCTCAGTGTGGCCCGGCCCAGGCTGTTGGTGCCTGCATGGCTGTCCCTGGGCTGGCTGCACTCGCCAGGTTTGTAGGAGGGAGGGCGGCCTTTTGTTCTTTCTGTGGAGACTAGAGAGACTGGCCTGGGTGGCTGCCCGGCTCCTCATCGCTCTCAGTCAGCTGGTGGAGGCAGTGCTGCCCTGGGCGATGGGACCATCTCTGACCCGATTCCAAGGGTCAGGGTCCCCGAGGTACCACCTGGACTCCCTTTCTCTTGGAGGGTGGAGCATGCTTTGGGGCCAAACTGCCTGATGATGGGTAGACCATTGGGGCAAGTCATGGTGTGGGGGTAGCAGGGTAGGCAGAGGGCGTGACCAAGATCCCTCTGGGCCCATGGGGGTGTGACTGTCCCTGAAGGCTGCCTCATGCTGTAGGCAGATGGAACCCTCTAAACTTCAAGTGCCCAGGAGAAGCCAGTGTGACCAGGAAGGTCCCGAGAGGGAGAAAGAAGGTGTGTGAACTCCTGGTGGCCGCTCAGCCCAGGGCTCCGTGCCATTGGTGGGGCTGTTTATCCAGGGCAGCCTTTCGGCTCTTCTGTCGGCACCTCAACTCTGCAGGGGGCTTTCTGGGGTGGCATTTTGTTCCCTGTCCACTGATGCCGTGGCCCTGCCCCCACCTGCATGCCCTGAATGCTGCTGATGACTTGCTTGTACCAACACCGGAGGCCTTTAAGCCACGGCTCCGCCGAGCCCCAGGCAGGGGGCAGGCTTGGCCCCGCCAGCTCGGCCTGGTCCTGCAGCCTACAGTGGCCAACGTCCTCAGGGAGCTGTGTCGGGCCTGGTGGCCTCTCACCGACCGCCCTCATGGACTCGACTGGATTTGTGAAGGTCACCTGCTGAACAACCCCTTCTAATGTTTCTCCCCCTCTGCATGTCTGATCTCGCACCCGTGTAGGCATGACGAGTATTCTGATGTCAGCCATTGGACTCCCTGTGTGTCTTAGCCGCGCACCCCAGCCCGCCAGCCCTCCCGCCTCCCGTCTGGCCTCTAAAAGCCACAGCTCAGTTAAGAGATTGAGGAAAATGTCCATGAAAGGTAGTTGCTGCTCACAAGCACTCTGCAGCCTCTGCTCAGCCTCCTCCACGTCTCGCTGCCTCTGACCTTGCCAGTTGTCCCCCCTTCGGCTCCGGCGCCCTTCTCTCTCTCTCTCTCTCTCTCTCTCTCTCTCTTTCTCTCTCTCTCTCTCTCGGCCCCAGTCTGCAGATGGGAGAGGCAGCTCTGCGCCTTCCATCGGGGCCGGTGTATCTCATTGGGACAAGACAGGATCGTCCTCCGGGCCTCCCCCGCCAGCCCTGTGGGACCCCCTCACTGACCAAGGCTGAGCGCTCGCAGTTATGCTCCACGCTCCCTGAGCAGGGCACGGCCTGGGCCAGAGTGGGATGTTGGGTCCGTGCGCCTGTCTTGGCTCCCGCAGGGACTCAAGTTGCCAAGCTGGTGCCCGGGGCAGGTTGGTTGTGTGAACCAGCGTACTTGCTGGCCTTGAGGTGAGCCCGACGCATGACAGCCCTGTGGCTAATCACCTACCCAGTCAGGCAAGCCCCTCCCTCTCTGGGGAGCCCTGGCTCCCAGCGACAGCCTCTCCTCTCCTCCCCCTGTGGGCATCGGCTTCTCTGACACCACCCTGCCTGCAGTGGCGGAGGGGGCACAGGGAGTCCAGCTTTCACTCAGCCAGCCATCAGGGTGGGCCTCCTGCTCCTGGCCCCAGTCCAGGCCCTGGGGCCCCCGCGTTGTCCAGGAAGAACACAGGCTGGCAGTTTCTTCATGGAGCTGGCGGTCACCCGGCTGACCCCTTCTGAGAAAGTGGCTGGTGGGAGCTGCCGCCAGTGCTGTCAGGCGACTGAGCCCACCGACATCACAGGGGTCAGAACCAGTCTGGCAGGGGCTCCTGCATGCTGCCCTGCAGCCACCAGGCTGTCTCAGCACTGCTTAGCAGGTTGCCCACCCCGTCCCATGCTCAGTGGGTGGTCTGGCCATCTCAGCGCTGTGACCAGGGTCAGGACATGGATGTTCCTTGCCTGCGGCTGCCTTTCCAGTAATGATGGCTCAGACCTGTGCGGCCATTGCAGCCTTGGTGTGAGACCCATGTGTCCCCTTCAAACATGAGGGAATGGGCACCCCAAGGTGACCGGGTTGGGTCATCCAGGAAAGCCAGAATCAAGTCCAGGTCCCCTGCACAGCCTCCATCCTCCCGCCATCCGGGCCCCTTCCCCTTGCAGCCTGTACCTGGGAGTCAGCTGCGGGTCTGGAGTCCAGCGGAAGCCCCCAGGGCCGGGGGTGGGGGGGAGCTGGTGTGTAGACTTGCTTCCTCGGGGCTGCGCCGCTGGCCCTGGATTCTGCTCCTGCATGAGCTTCACTGCGCTTCTCATGATTCTGCCGCTGCCCCCGCACTCATCTTCTGTCTCACTCCAGGGAGGGAGGGGGCCTTCCTTCCGCATTCGGGGCAGGGAGAACCCCATGGGGCGTCGGACTCACCCGACTCTGTGCTCATGTGTGCACAGAGGAAGCGGGCATTCCGAGGGCGGGAGTGGGATGCTTGTGGGGGGTGGGGGGTGCTGGGATCCCTCAATTTAGGAATGGAACTGAGGAGCCACAATCTGCAAAGACGGGGCAGGGGCCTTGCAGGCAGCTCAGATGGCAGCGTTTAGCAGGCTCTCTTACCGGGAAGCTGAAGGAGGCCTCATTATGATGGGCAGGTGCCCTTGCCCTTCAGAATAAATTCAGCCCTTTGGTGTGGAATTTAAGAGCCTTCAGGAGCTGTCCCCACTGGACATCCATCTGCCAGTCCCAGCACCCTCTGGCTAGCCCCCCTGTGGCTGGGTGGTTGGCATCAGCGTGCCCCCACACTGGCACCCTGGACCCGTTTGGCTCCTCCAGCGGACTTCCCTGGCTGAGTTTTCATACACGAACAATGGGAGTTTAAGAGATGCCACTGCCAGGACCCGTTCCCCTCCATCCTGACTCAGCAGTGGTCTTCCCACGGAGAGCTGTTCCTGCTGGAGGTCCTGGACCCGGCTGCCTGCAGGCTGCAGCTCCACAGCGGGGCCAGCACCAACCTGAGCCCCCACAGGATGGACGCGGCCGGGGCTCGGGAGCATCTGACCCGTTGCACAGCTGCCCTCCTGCCAGCTCACTCTGCAGTCGTCTTCTCCCGGCAGTTTGGACTTCTCCCTTGTCCGGGCTCGCGCAGGGTCTTCCCGGTGTGTGCTCCTGGAGATAGCACTTACCTCCCCTCTCTCCTAGGAGGGCCCCCAAAGCCCGAGCCGGAGCAGGTGATAAAGCACTACACCGAGGAGCTGAAGCCTCCCCCAGATGAGGTAGGTGGCCGCGTGGGAAGGCAGCCCTGCGTTCAGGGAGCGGCTTCCCCAGGTCCCCTGGGGGGCAGAGCCAGGCCTCCGGAGACTGGTATTCCAGCCATAGCGTTGCACTGGCAGTCTGTGGTCCCCAGCAGAGCACTTGCTCTCTCGTTCGGCCTGGGTGTAACCCTCCCTGTGTCATCCGGGAGTACCTGCCCCAGACAGACACGGACTCCTGTGGGAGCACCCTGGGTGGGCCCACGGTGTCAGGCTGACCCACCCTGGGCTGTTGAAGAGCACTGATTGGGGTTCCTGGAATCAGCAGGCCTGTGGACCTTGGGCACCTTCAGCACGCCAGCCCCTCTCTCCTGTGTCTGCTCACTTGAGGTTGGAGCACCCTGAAGCAGTTGTACTGACACAGATGCACGGGAGTCGGCCAGCGCAGAAGCTAGCCTCTGCACTGGACTATGTCTCCTGAAGAGCCCAGGCGGCGAGGGGTGGCATGCAGAGGCTGAAGTCCTCCTCAAATTCCTGGCTCCTCCCTCTCCCTCAGGCCCTCTGCTCACTAAGCACAGCTTTGGCTTGTGCCTTCAGTTGCCTAGATACCACCAGCCCGTAGATGTGATCGTGGTGGTCTCCTGGCATCGAGCCCTTGGCAGGACTGGGACACGCTCCTGAGTTCTCTCCCTTCCAGTCTCTGGTTCTCTCCCGTCTCCCATCTCGTCCTGCACCTCAGTCATGCCCCCAGCCCTGTGCTTGTCCCTTTTTCCAAGCAGCCGGCCGCCTCTTCCTGTGCCTGGAACACGAGGCCCATGCCTGGCCACCTGGCCACAGGGTGGGGGATCCTGTTTCCCCTGTTGTTCCCCCCTGCTCTGTACTGCACCCCACCCCCGCCCCCCCACCGGGCTGTGTCCCTTTCTTTGCTGCTGCTGCTGCTGCTGCTGTTAAGTCCTGGGGGCATTCATCTGTGCTGACTCTGAAATAAATGCTGCTGGAATCTGGCACCACCATGGCAGGTGAAGTCTCTTCCCCCCAGGCGACGCCAGTGAGCATGCCTGTGCGGTCTCCCTCTAGGACTGCATCATCTGCATGGAGAAGCTCTCCGTGGCGTCCGGCTATGGCGACGTGACTGACAGCAGGACCATTGGACCCGTGGCTGTGGGCCGCCTCACCAAGTGCAGCCACGCCTTCCACCGGCTCTGCCTGCTGGCCATGTACTGCAATGGAAACAAGGTACCTGCAACTGGGGCTGTCCCCGTGGTGTCTGCACAGCCCGGCCCCGTGGAAAGCTGGACGTCAGCCACGGAGAGGCCCATCAGTGGGATCTCCCCTTGGGCCAGGAAGCTGGCCCGAAACCCTTTCTCAAGGCCCAGCTGGGCTAGTAACCCCAGCCCTCTAGAGTCTGGGTCCCCTGAGCAGTGGAGCCTCCTCCTGGCCTCTGATCATGTGCCCCCGATGCTCCCTCTGCTGCGGAACCATCCTCGAGAAAGGAGTGCGTCTCCGGACGTGGACCTAGGGGCTGGCGTCCGCCAGGGGTACTCAGTCTCGGGAAGAAGGGTCCGCGCAGGCCCCCCAGCCAGTACCGGACCACTCTCCCTTTGGTACAAGTGTGTGGCCTGTCTGCAGTGCTCCTGGCCGCCCAGCGCCAGCCAGAGCCTCATCAGCGGGATCGGCACAGGTCCTCCGTGAGGGTTCTAGCTCTTGGGCTCTGCTCCCATCCCATGTGACCTTAACCCCTCACCGAAGATCACGTAGCAAGCTTTGGCTGGAAAGTCCCTCTTAGCAGAAGCTGGAGGCAGGAGCACTTGCGGGAGGAGGACCTGGCTGGACCCCTGCAGTGGCGCTGTGGCCATCTCAGACTGCCCCGTGTTCTCGGGGCCCACCAGCTCAGTCTGTTGCCCTCTCACCTTGTTTCAGGATGGGAGTTTGCAGTGTCCTTCCTGTAAAACAATCTATGGAGAGAAAACGGGGACCCAGCCCCGCGGGAAGATGGAGGTGTTCCGCTTCCAGGTGTCCCTCCCCGGCCACGAGGACTGTGGAACAATACTCATAGTTTACAACATTCCTCACGGCATCCAGGTAAGGGTGACCCCAGCACAATGGCCCCTCCCTGGACCTCTCTCAGGTGTCCAGCAGCCTTGACCCTAACGTCTGTAAGGGAACCCCCACATCCAGCCTCCCAGGTCCCCTCAAGACCTGGGCTGGGGAGGGCCAGCTAGGGTAAGCTCATAAGGGTATGGGAACAGATGTCCTGAACCAAGGAAGGCTTCCTGGAAGAGGTGCTATCTTAGCTGGACTTGTGCTGGGCAAAAGACTAAGCTGATAGCAGGGCAACCCTGTTGTATTGTGTGGCTAGATAACTGAGGAGCCCATGTGTGGGGGAGGCATTGAGGGTGCTCCCAGATGGCGAAGCTTGGGGAGAGGAGCCCAGAGCGGTGGGCGGCTCTCAGAGTCAGGAGCCCTGTGGTGCGATCACAGACTCAGACTGGTTGGAGGGTGGGCTGGGGGGAAGTCCGCACGTTAGCACCAGGCAGGAGCCCTGTCCCTCCAGCCACCTTACTGGGACCCAGACGGATCTCAGAGCCTGGGGCAGGGCGGGAGAAAACTCCAGACTGTGGGGCCAGAAGTCTGTACCTGCCCAGGTACTGCTCTGCTGAGTCACGTGCTCCCCGCTCCCCTTTACTCCACTTCTCTACAAGACTCCACATCACAAGAAGCACATGTCAGGCAGGGCGAGCGCCCTCGTGGGAGATGTGCCCGTGTCGTGTGACAGAGGGTCGGAGCCTGAGCTGCCCATCCTCTCCACGTCTCATCCTCCTTGTTGGTGCTGCTTAGTCCCATATGCCTGCCCTGGCTGCTCTGTGTATGTCTGTGTGCGCGCGTCGGGGAGCAGGGGAGCACCACCCGCCACCCAGGAAGACCCCATAGGTCCAACAGCCCGCTTGGTGTCCAGGTGGAGGCTGCCCCAGCCTCTGGTGGGCTTATGCCCAGGCTCCCCAAGGGGCTGGTGGTGGCAGGAAGTGGAGGTGTCTACGGGGTCCTGCAGGGGCTAGGGTTTCAGAAGGAAGCTGGTCTGGTCCCCTTCCATAAGAATGGGCTCCCGTCAGGCAGACGGGCGCTTGCCGGCACCCCTAAGGCCAGGCCTGAGCAGCCCTCTTCAGCCCCGCCCATCCCTGCTCTTTGTGCTTCTGCAGGGCCCCGAGCACCCCAACCCAGGAAAGCCGTTCACTGCCAGGGGGTTTCCCCGCCAGTGCTACCTTCCCGACAGCGCCGAGGGCCGCAAGGTAAGCCTGCCCCGGAGACTCAGAGCTTGTTCTGCTGGGGGGCCAGGATGGACCCCTCTCTGGGAAGGAGCCCTGTGGCAGCCACTGGGTAGAGTGCGGGCACCTGTGGTGTGGGAAGAGCCTTGGCGGGCTGCCTTCTGTGCTGTGACAGGACAGCCCCCTGTGCTGGGGCCCTGCCCTCCTGCATCCTGCCCGGGCACCTGGGGAGCTGGGACATGGGCGGGCTGGAGCTGCTGGAGGCGGGGCCGGACTCCGACTGGCCTGTGCAGAGCTCACGCTCGCTGGGAGCTTGGGGAAGGGCCTTCTGTGTCTCCCTCGCTGCTTGGTTTCTTGGCTCTCTCTGGAGGGCGGGGGTGGCAGGGTTCCTGGCTTTTAGCGTGGCTGTCCCCATTGTCCCGTTCGGCCTGTGGTTCTTCCCACTTTGATCCGGGGGCGCCCGGGTGGACTGGCCCCGCTCTGCTATGAGGTGGCCTCTGTCTGCGGAGGCCGCCTTTCCAAGCCAGGACCCAGCGGCTAGTCCCCACTTAGGGAAACTCTCCCCGCGGCCCCAGGGGTGGGTGAGGTCCCGTGCTCTCAGCCAGTGAGAACGATGTGATGTGACGGAGGGCCAGGGCAAGATGGGGGATGCTTAAGACCTGAGGTCTGCCCTGGAGCTGCCCTCCCGGAAGGGCCTAGCAGGCAGCTGAGGTGTAGTCTGAGGTGGCAGGGCCGCACTGTCCGCAGAGTCCTGGAAGAAGGGTAAAGGATCCAGCCTGGAGGTGTGAGCGCGTGACGCCACACCTATGAGTGGCTCCTTGGGCCAAGGAGCAGGAGGTGGTTTCATTCTGAGTGGCTGTGTGGAGCCACGGGGGTGTCCTTGAGAGCAGGGCCTGGGAGACCGGGATTCCACAAGGGGGCGCATCTGAGATGAACCCTGGAAGGCCCTGGCTCTGGCCCTGCCTGACTGAGGTGCGGGCAGGGGCGGGCGGAGCCAAGCCTTGTCTCCAGCAGGTTGAGTGAGAGCCTCTGTGGGACTCTCAGGTAGGCAGTTCTAGTTCCCTGGGCTTGGGGTGGGAGTGGGGTGCTAAAGCCAGAGGCTGGGCACCCCCCACGTTCCCAGTGTTGAGTGTGATGAGGTCACTGGGGTTGCGCTCATGGCGAGAAGCTGCCCCCAGCCCCTGCACACAGGGCATTTTGTTGGGGGCCTCCTCATCCCAGGGGTGGTGGCTGGAGGCGGACTGCATCTCCTCCCTGGTCCCGGGGCCACCAGAAGAGAGCTCAGGCTGGCCGCCCCGCCACCCTTGTCCTCCGCCGGCAGGTCCTGGAGCTCCTGAAGGTGGCCTGGAAGAGGCGGCTCATCTTCACTGTGGGGACGTCCAGCACCACGGGCGAGACGGACACCGTGGTCTGGAACGAGATCCACCACAAGACGGAGATGGACCGCAACATGACGGGCCACGGCTACCCTGACCCCAACTACTTGCAGAACGTGCTAGCCGAGCTGGCTGCCCAGGGTGTGACCGAGGACTGTCTGGAGCAGCAGTGACCACCCGCCTGACCTGCCCTGCCCCGCCCCACCCCGCCCTGCCAGGACTCCTCCAGCGGCCACCCAGTCCCCACCGCTGTCTTGGATAGCGGGCAGGAAGGTGCCTTCCCGAGAGGCTGGGGTGTGAGTTCTGGCACTGGGCGTGCCCCCTAGATGCCCGGCTGCACCTGTCTGTCAGTCTCCTCTCCTCGGCCCCCAGAGCAGAGTCTGGGAATCGGGCGACCCTGAGGAGTTCTACTTGAAGCCAGGGCACACGATGCAGCTACCTCACTGCATGGGCCTCTGTCCTCCGGGGGCTGCTTTGGGCCCACAGTGCCTGGGGCCTGGCACAAGGTCAATGGAGATTGTTCCATCTCCCCCAGTATGGGCAGGGCTTCTGGGTCAGCTTCTCATACCTCATATTTTCTGTTTGCAATAAATGCCCAATAGCCAAAGCCAGCAGACCTGGGTGTATGTCTCAGTGGAGGGGGTGAGGAGAGGGTAGGAGGGAGTGTGTGTGTGTGTGTGTGTGTGTGTGTGTGTGTGTGTGTGTTTTGAAGCACCTTGTCCGTGAGCAAGGCTGCCTCTCTGGTCCAGCACCCACTACCCCATGCTTCGCCACCCCCACCATCCCGGAGCAGCGCACCCTGGTGCGGCACCCCCAGTGATCTGGTTTAGAGTGACACGCCCTCAGGGTGGTGGTTGGAACATGATGTGATCATGGGCTAGCGAGGCGATAAGGACCTTCCAATAGCTCCACTCGGTGAGACTCCTGGTCACCACCAGGGAGGGTCCAGGCCTGCTCTGGTGAGGAGAGAGAGGAGCAGCCGTATCTTCAGGGTGGTGGGCAGGCTCAGCTTTGGGCCCTCACCTTTTAAAAAGCCCCTCTATTAATAGGGGTGGGGGCAGGGCAAAAGCACCTCCAGCCTCCAACACTCACAGGACACACACACTGTACTGCGTGGTACCCTGAACGTATTGAATAAGCCAAGAAGTCTCGGTCTGTACACTTCAGAAGGCAGTCTTGCCATCCCTCACCCTTCCTCGAGGAATTCATTGCTATTCAATTTACACCACAGCAAACAGCAGTTTGGGCAACCTTGAGAGGCGCCCCACACGGTCCTTTAAGGTGTCTGCGTTTGGGGGAGCACAGGCAGTCTGGAGGGGCAGGGCTGGGAGGACAGTGTTGAGTGTCTCAGTGAAAACGTGAGGTCAGGCAGCCCTGGCCTGATGCATGCCTGTGGAAGGAAGAGCTCTCTGTGGAAAAGTCTCTTGATATCAAGAAGGCAGCCCAGGGCCGGGCAACTCGGGCCAGCTGGCGCCTCTTGGCAAAGCATTCTACCATGCCCCCCTTCATTCTGTGCTTAGGGGCAGTCAACCCTATGCATGATGTTAATTGTCGCAGTCTCCACTTCAGTAAGGGTTGATCACGGTAACTATTGGGATTAACCAACCACACCTGCTTTCCTTCCATCTGTACACACGCCTTCTGTAAAGCCATACCGTTCATACGCTCTCGCTCTGTTATCCATAGTTTGTTTGTTTGTTTGTTTGTTTTTTATTTTGGTTTTTGGGGCATCACTGCTCTCCGGTGATGGGAGTAGGAGGCCCAGCCCCACTGCTGGAATTGAACCTCCGTCCCAGTGGGCTGCAGTCCTGCGCACAACCACTACGCCACCGGGGCTCAGCCCCTATCCATAGTTTTAATGACGAACAAAGCATTTGACAAACAGGAGGCCGACCTAAATCGTTACCACTTTCTACGGCAACACAATTGGTGGTCTAGCTTGAACAGCATCCCCTTTTCTTAGGACTTTTACTCTAAGATCTGATGATTGAAGCTATTAATTCATACACCAACGCCAGAGCCCTTTTTTCTCTCAGTACTCGTCGCAACCTCTCATGCTCACTTAAAGCACTTGAATTAACCTTCCCTTTCCTGAACCAGCCTTGATTTCCACCAATCTTCATCAACAACAAGAATAATAAAAAGTCAATGCTATCAAACGTCTTACAGGCGAAAACGTTTTTACAGGCTATCTCATCAAGCCTCCCTCCTGCTATTTTTCTCTCATACCTGAAGATTATCACTTTAACCTAAAGTGACCAGATTTTAAGCAGGACACCATTGACCAAGGAGAGGGAGGAGGGTTCTTGATTAAAAATTTGGTCTAGGGCTGAGCCCCGGTGGCATAGTGGTTGTGTGCGGAACTGCGGCCCACTGGCTTGGCGGTTCAAATCCAGCAGCAGCTCTCCAGGAGCAAGGCTGGGCCTCCTACTCCCACCAGAGGGCAGTGATGCCCTCCAAAAAACAAAAAAAAAATAAAAATTTGGTCTATCTGGAGCAACAAAAATGTCAGAACGCAAAAAAGTATTGTAATATATTTTAATTTTAAAACACTGGGACAAAAAAAATGGGACATCTGGTCGCCTTACTTTAACCATTACTTTTTTAGGCATTATTTTCACAGTTGAACTAAATTCCCTTACCCTTAAACTAAAATATTTTCATTCATCCACAGTCTATAACTTCTCAAACATATTAGGCCATTTTCCATCAATTATTCATTGTACCTACTCTCAGGTAAGCCTACTAACAAGCCCCAAACTCACTGCCCCTCGACCTCATTTGGCTAGACAAAGTCTTACCTAAAAATATTCCTTACTCATATATTAGCAGCTTCTTCGATCTCTAGCCAAAAAGGAATAGTGAAATTTTATTTTCTAGCCTCCTTATTTTCTCTGTCATTACTTAAGGCCCCCAAGTAATTTCTATTACAATAAATACACTTAAAGTAAGCACTAATCACCCAAAGCTATTCTTTTTTTTTGGGGGGGGGGGTGCGCATCACTGCCCTCAGGTGGTGGGAGTAGGAGGCCCAGCCTTTGCTCTGTGGAGCTGGAATTGAACCTTCATCCCAGTGGGCCGCAGTCCCGCGCACAACCACTACGCCACCGGGGCTCAGTCCCCCAAAGCTATTCTATAGCTTCCTTCATATAAAGTTGAACCCCCTATCTAATCTTCCCGAACATAACCGATTTCTTCACCACTAAATAGCATCAAACTTTCTAACCCCCATGCCAAAATCTCATTATTAGGCAGACTTCCACAAGTAAGCCTAAGCAGAAAGCACCTCCAACTGCAACATCTGATGTCCACCCAGATCTCAGGTGGTCCTCAGTCGCTATGGCCATCGTAAAGCCCGGACACTACTAGTATTACCCCTAAATACACCAGAAACACTATTAACCCCTCAAATGAGCCACTCAAATTTAATGCAACTCCACGCCCTCCCTTACCTCCCACAATGAATCCTAACCCAACAAAATTGGGGAAGGCTTAGAAGAAAAAATTTAGCACTAAATAAAAATCATCTGCACTTCATTATTCTCACACAGACGTCAACCATAACCTGTGGAATGAAAAACTGTTGTCACGCCAACTATAGAAACTGTAATGCCCACCATTCGTAGAACTCCAAAGCTAAAGGCCGATGACGTAGGAAGTGGAAGCCGGTGGAGGGGCATCCCAGGCCGCCAGGTGCAGAGTTAGCTACTGGCATCCAGAAGCAAGCCAGGGTGTGGGGACGGGAGCCTCCATGGGGCGACTTTGCTGGCCTTTCCTCCAAGTACAATTTCCCATTGTCTTAAAACTTCTCCCTGGGCTGAGCCCCGGTGGCGCGGTGGTTGTGCGCGGGACTGCGGCCCACTGGGACAGAGGTTCGATTCCAGCAGTGGGGCTGGGTCTCCCACTCCCACCGCCGGAGAGCAGTGATGCCCCAAAACAAACAACAACAAAAAAAACTTCTCCCTGATAAGCCTCAGGGATGATTCTTGCCCTCTAAGATTACCCCTGGGGATGGCCAGACTCCTCTGAGCTGAGTTCTGCCTTGAGTTCATCATTGAGGTCCTTGTGACTGTCCTTTACATGTTCGGGCCGTCTGAACAGTGGGTAGCATCCCCACGAACGTGTTGCCAAGCTTTAGTGATAGGGAAAGATGTCCATATGGATTTCATTGGAAATTGGATTTCTGCCCTGACCTCACAACCCTTGTTTTCCATGGCAAGGGAAGTCCCCACCTTTTCTGAAAGCTGCCTAACAAGACAGATCGGTTTCTTACTGAGAGAACATGCTGCAGCCCTGCATGAATGGCCGAGATGCAGTTCAATCGTCTGTTAGTCCGGGCAGACTAGAGAAACAAATTCAGAGTCACGTGTGTATAAGACAGAGCTTCATATACCATAGTAATTGTACCTTAAGAAAAACACCCCCCCCCAAAAAAAAGAAACAGCCCAGCCCAGTTCATATCAATCCATAAGTCTGATATTAGCCAGTACCAAACCATAAAGTCCTCTTCTGACAGATGAAACACATGAAATGACACCGAAAGCAGGGAGATCGCAGGCCAGTGGCTGGAAAGTCTTGTGGACCCAGTGCATCGTAAGCATCTCAGTGCTGGCAGGGGTCTCCACGTGGCTCCTTCAGTGCCAGAGTTCTGGCTCTCCATCTGTCTTCTCAACAGGGATGTCTCCCAGGGAATGAACTGTGTCCCGCCTCCAGCGAGCTATTTATCTCAGCACCTCCAAATGAGGTCATCAAGCTGCGGCCTGATTCACAGGCTAAACTCCACCCCTTCCACTTTGAAGTCTCAAAGTGACAACAGATTATGTAACGACCACATACGGGATCTGTTTGAAATCAGCCAGTGCCTGGGTGAACTGGAACCCTAAGGCGGACACATTCTGACTTAACATCTATCTGACAAAGGTCTAGGGTCCAGAAGATAGGAAGAACTCGCAATTCAACACTGATGGAGAAGCCCAGGGAAATAGGGTCAAAGGATCTAGCAGTTTCTCCATAGACGAGGGTGGGGGTCTGGAGCTTTGCTTTCCGGTGGTGGGGTTGGGGAAGGGGTGGCAGGCACCATGCAGAGCCAAGAAGGTGCAAGAAGAAGCCCCTGAAACAACCCAGGAAACAGACCAAGGAAATGGACGGGGAAAATAAAGGCTTTTTAGCAACTTGAGCTAAAAGCAAAGGCTGCAGGGAAGTCCCCATTGGCCACAGATGGAATGAAGGAGTTGGGTGAAAAGCAAACTGTTCTTGGGGGCCGAGGCAGAGTGTGGTAGCTATACAATCTGGTGTCAATTTGAGAGGATGAAGAGTGAATGGGCGGAGTCTAGTCTGCCAAGCAGGTCATAGCCAAAGAGGCCTGAGAATTCTGGGAATTCCTGAATTTCCTGCTTGGAGGTGGGAGAGAGACTGAGTGTTCACTGCCTTGGAGACACTGCTGATTGCCTGTGAGACATCCCTGAGAGGAAGCCACATGGACCTACGCTGATGCAGCCCTGGATGCTGGAGAAGCCACGTGGAGACCCCTGCCGGCACTGCGATGCTGACATGGCCACTAGACCCCAAAGACTTCCCGCCCTGGCCTGTGACCATCCTGCACTCGGGGTCATTGCATGTGTTTCATGAGTCTGAAGAGGGCTTTATAGATATCGGACATATGGGCTAATAAGCGGACTTAGGGGCTTGGTCTAGACTGGGCGTGGTGCTTTTGTTTTTAAGGTTTTTGGGTTTTTTTTTAAGTTTTTTGGGTTTTTTTTTTAGTTTTTTGGGCATCACTGCTCTCCGGTGGTGGGAGTAGGAGGCCCAGCCCCACTGCTGGAATTGAACCTCCGTCCCAGTGGGCCGCAGTCCCGCGCACAACCGGCGTGGTGCTTTCTTAATGTACAATTACCCTTTATATAAAATTCTCTGACAAAACAATAATTTACAAATTAGGAAGGGTTCTGGAGGGAGGGAGGGAAAGAAAGGGAGGGGAAAAATGAGTTGATACCAAGGGCTCAAGTAGAAAGAATGTTTTGAGAATGATGATAGCAACAAATGTACAAATGTGCTTGATACAATGGATGGATGTATGGATTGCGATAAGAGTTGTATGGGCCCCCAATAAAATTATTTTTTTAAAAAAGAGTAAAGACGGGGCTGAGCCCTGGTGGCGTAGTGGTTGTGCGCAGGACTGCGGCCCACTGGGTTGGAGGTTCAAATCCAGCAGCAAGGCTGGGCCTCCTACTCCCACCCCCAGAAGGCAGTGATGCCCCAAAAACCAAAAAAAAAACAAAAAAGAGTAAGGACAAAACAAAGATTAAATGAAAAAACCCAAACTCTCTCCCATATACACACGTGTGTCTATGAATGTGTTTCCCTAGTCTACCCGGACTAACACAGTGGCAGAGGCAGTGATGACCCAATCCCATTCCTGTGCAGACAGCGGGTGCCCGCTGGGTACCCTTACGAATGGACTTTTGTAAAACAGAAAGGACAATCGTCCAGTGGTCCATCTCCAGTGCGTCCCCCTCAGCTGTGAGGTCAGCGTGAACCTGGTCCAGAGTCCTGCCAGAGCTGCTCCACCGTCTCTATGATGCCCCGAATTCTGTAATGGAGCAACACATTTGAGTAAATAAACATGCCTCACTCCCCGCCGGCGAGTCCGTCCGGACTCCTGGTGGCCCTGCAGGACAGGGCAGAACTGACCCCCTGGTCGTCCGAGACTGGCACTCTACACAGGAGTTCAAAGCCCTGTCTTTCTCCCGTGGACCAGCTGGTGGTTTCGAACAGCTGACTGTGGCATCACAAGTGAGCACAACCCTCAACATCATTAGCCACGAGGGAAACACAAGCTCGGGCCACCACGAGATGCCACTGCATGCCCACTGCGGGCAGCTGCCCCGTCCAGGGGGTTCCAGCAGCTGGGGACCCTGCTCACACTAGGAGACGGACCGTCCTATGCCGCTGTCCTCGAGAGAAGTCCAGCGGGTGACGCACGTCGCACACGCATGCATCACACGCGCCTTCGCTTGCTGCATGTGCGGCTTGCACATGCCACGGGCTCCTCCCGGCCTTTTCCGACACGGCCAGCGAGGCCAGGCTGACCCAGCGGCGACCCCGTAGGAAGGTCGGTTCTGCCTCAGAGCAGCCCTAGATGCGACAGGACACGGCACTGCCCACTCCGAGCCCCTGGTGGTCGCCACGGCGCCGGTCCACCTTGTCACGGCCTTCCTCTTGTTCCCTGCCCGCCTCGGCCTTCCCGACCACGACGCCCTGACCACGCGTCCACAGTACAGGAGACCACTCTCTCCATCCGTGCCTCGCAGGTGCATGCTGGCAAGACTTCTGCCGAAGGGGCCTTGTTTGTGTGCTTAGCCTCTGGTGCTTTGACTATTCTTCCCCAACACCATCGTTCAAATGCATCGATTTTTCCCCGTGTCTTCCTTATTTGATGTACCACTTGAAAGTAGCGTGGTTTGGGGAGGCTCTGCGACATTTCCCGGAGGACCCCCTTGTCCCATAGATCTTGACGGGAGCACACTGCCCGTCTTTCTCCCACAGAGCGGCGCCTGAGGGACCCAAACTGCTGCCCCATGTGTGAGCCCGCCACACGACCAAGGCCCCTCTCGCACGAAAAACAAAAACCTCGCCTCCATCAAGTCGATTCCAACTCAGAGACCGGAGAGGACAGGGTTGAACTGTCCCCGGGGATTTCTGAGACGGTCCTCCTTCTTCCTCGGAGTGGTGAGGGGTTTCAAACCTTGTGGTTCCCAGCCCAGCGTGTGGTTCACAGCCACCACTGTGTGACCAGGGTGCCCTTGCTCTAAGGTCAAGATAAATAAGCAGCAGCAACTGTTCTGACGTACCCTCCAAGTTTTCCGACAGCCCCAGGAACCGGTTATACGTAAACTGACCAGAATAGACAAATCTACAGGGACTGGAAAGCAGGCTCACAGTGGCCAGAGGTTGGGAGTCGGTAGTTACAGAGACTATCAATAATAAAATGGATGGAGGGGGCTGAGCCCCCATGGCGTAGTGGTTGTGCTTGGGACTGCGGCCCACTGGGACAGAGGTTCAATTCCAGCAGTGGGGCTGGGCCTCCTACTCCCACCACCAGAGAGCAGTGATGCCCCCCCCCCAAAAAAAAAAGATGGATGGAGGATTGCACCCCTTCCACGGACTCATTTGAGCCTGAGCCTTGGTGGCGGCGTGGTTGTGTGTGGGACTGCGGCCCACTGGGTTGGAGGTTCAAATCCAGCAGCAGCTCTCCAGGAGCAAGACTGGGCTTCCTACTCCCACCACCAGAGGGTAGTGTTGCCCACTCCAAAAAGTGAATTTTATAATAGGGAAATTATTTTTTTTTAGGGGGGGGGGCGTCACTGCTCTCCGGTGGTGGGAGTAGGAGGCCCAGCCCCACTGCTGGAATTGAACCTCCGTCCCAGTGGGCCTCAGTCCCGCGCACAACCACGACGCCACCGGGCTCAGCCCCCGGAAATTCTTTTTTTATAGTATTTTATTTTCATTTTATTGGGAGCTCTCACAACGATTGCTACAAACCTAAGGTCACCAGACGTCCCGCTTTTTAACAATTTGTCTCGCCTCCCACGGCATTTTAAAATTAAATAAAAATACTACAATACTATTTTTGCCTTCTATGAACATTTTTGTTGTTCCATATAGACCAAATTTTTAATCAAGAAACTCCCCCCTCCCCCTGGTCAATGGTGTTCCGCTTAAAATTTGGTCACTTTATACAAACCATGCATCAATTGTATCTGACAGACTCGTACATATATTCCACCATTCTTTTCTAGATAGTTACTTTCCGTTGAGCCCTTGGGATCAGCTCCTCCTTTTTTCCCTCCCTCTTCCCCACTCCCAACCCTCGTGGCCTCCTGATAGATTGTAGAATGTTAGTTATTTTTCAAATCTCACTCCGACCATCGTCTCCCTTCCCCTCTGGTTTCTGTTGCTCTTCCCCGACTGGGGGTGTGGTCATGTGCCATTCATTGCGATCAGTGCCCCCCAATATGGAAATTCTAAGCCAATATGACATGTAGAACCACACTCTGTGTCCTCACTTGGATTCCAATCACAAAAACAGAGCAGAGTAGATCTGCCCCTATGACTTCCTGAGACTCTCTCTGTTTAGGGGAGCGGGAAGTCTCATGTTCCCCTCGGCCTTACTTGTAGTTTTGAACTATGAGCCTTAAGGCTAGCAGCCCAACATGCAACCATTCTGCCACGAAGGCTCCTTGAAAAAGCATATACACCGACCCAAAAGGAGTAACGTGCGTGAGTAGGAGGTCCCGGCAGAGGCCAAGGGGCCCAGGTCTGTGTCCAGTGCCCAAAGGAGCGGAGCAGCCCAGGCCAGCTATGAGGCGGGAGGTGTGGCCTCGAGAGGAGTCTGGATTGCTTGGGCCTGCCCCGCTCCCTGGCCCTCCATCCTGCCACACCCTGCTCCCCTATCCTGGGTGGGAATAGGTGGTTCCTGGCACCCGGGGCCCAGGAATCTCAGGCTCGAAGCAACCTCCACTTCCATTTCCCTGAGGTCAGCCCCTCCTCCCCAGCCTGGTCCAGATATTTACTCTGGGTACGGGGGTGCCTCCGCTGGCATCTAGAATGCCAGTGGCCACTTTCCCTCAGCTGGGGTGGTAGGGCCTGACCTGGGTGGAGCCTGGTATCGGAGGGCCCTGGCCACGCCTGCTCCCAGTGACGGGCTGGACTGCTGAGGGGAGCTGGGTCTTTGCAGCCATAAGTCCTTTCAACCCTCACCCCCCAGCTTGGCAGCCGGATCAACCAGCTCTTCTGGGGTGGGGGCAGGGTGGCCAGGAGGCTGTCCCTGCCCGCAAGGTAGTCGGGCGCTGACTGGCACCATGGGGCTCCCCCAAAGGCAGCTGTGCCTCTGGCTGCTGCTCCTGGTGTTGAGTGGGCCCCAGCCTAGCAGGAGCCTGGGTGAGTGGGGTCCTGTGGTGGGGAGGGGGGCTGGGGAGCTGGCCTGGGCCCAACCCTAAGCCTCCCCCCGTTGGGAGGAGCAGTCCCCAGTCCCCGTGGCCCTGCATGCCTCTGCGTGGCCATCACCACCCGGCCTCTCTTGTCCCCCAGACTCGATCCCCTACACGCCACAGGTAACGGCCTGGGACCTGGAAGGGAAGGTCACTGCCAGCACCTTCTCCCTGGAGCAGCCACGCTGCGTCCTCGACGGGCACACCCAGGCCACCGACACCATCTGGCTGGTGGTGGCCTTCAGCAATGGTGCGTGGTGGGCCGGGGCTAGATGGGAGGGCTAAGGTTGGGGAGGGCGCCCTGGAAGCCCAGGCCCCTGGCTCGCCAGTTCTTGCCAGGGCTGTGTGAGTTAGTGGTGTGGGGTCAGAGCGGCGCTGTAGGACAGGCCAGGGCTGCCCCTGTGAGTTTCCGAGGCCCCACAGGTACCCCAAATGCCTGCCGTGCTTTGGCCATGGGAGGGGCCGGCGAGGGGATGCTGGGAGGGGGGCGTGGGAGCGGGGCTCAGCGTGGGAGCTGGGGCTTTCTGGGCTGGCGGAGCTACTCGAACTCACTCCTAGGGACCCTTTGGGACAGGGTAAAACTGCCTGCCCCCTGTGAGTTATAGAGTCTGTCACTGCTTATGGGAATAGAAAGCCCCGTTTTTCTCCTGAGGAGTGGCTGGTGGTTTTGAACTCCAGACCTTGCAGTCAGTTCGCAGCCCAATGCCTTTACACCATCAGGGCTTGGCGGAGGAGACACTGGGCATCTGGAATACAGGGCAAACAGCCTGGGGGAGGTGGGAGCAGGGGGGGGTGCAATGGGTGTGGGGGCTCCACCCAGACGGGGCTTTCCGAGAGTGACACAGTCTGATTGGCATCCAGACGCTTGGGAGGTTGGTTGGAAGGCAGGGGAAGCTAGGTCAGCAAGGTGCAGATCATGTCTCCACACATAGGGGCGTGTGTCTGTTTGTCCACCCTGCAGCCTCCAGAGACTTCCAGAACCCCAAGACCCTGGCTGAGATCCCCACCTTCCCTGAGCTACTGACCAGGGGCCATTACATGACGCTGCCCCTGTCCCCGATGCAGCTGCCCTGCACCGACCCTGCTGGTGATGGCAGCAGCGTCCCCCTCCTGCGGGTGGGCAATAATGCTCGCTGCCTTGCTGACCGCTCCCGGCTGACCTACTGCAATGGCCCCCTCCCCACTCCTGGGCCTTACAGGTGAGCCGCCACACCTAGCTTCCTCTACCAACCCCTACTTAGAGCTAGGCCTTTGTGTCCAGCTCCTTCCCCCCACCCCACTTCCTGTTTGTACATCTTGGTCAGGCCTCCTCCCAGTGGGGCGGGTGGACTCTAGCCTTGGTCCAGACCCAAGAAGGGGGTGTCTCAGGGAGTGCCCACCCCTGAAATGCCCACCAGCGCCTCCCCCCCGGAGATCCGGCAGGAAATTGAGGCTGGGGCCTTAGCCAGGTGGGGAGAAGGAATGGGGGGGTACAGGAAGGTTGGCGACCCTCATTTTGGAGACGCGCTGCCAAATGGCAGGTCCAGATTAAGGGTGTATGGGGAATGATTATTTAAGTAACAATAATAATAATAAAGGCCTATAGGAAAGACGCAGCTGCGAGGAGGGAGGGCAGGGCGGGGCCAGAGCCGGAAGCGGAAATTGCCCACCGGGGGGGCCGCAGCATCCCCGGGCCTGGTTCCGTCGGCCCTCTCAGCCCCTGGGTCTCTGGGTCTCTGCGTCTCCGCCGAGACCACACCGTGCCCCCAGCTCTAGCAGCCACCAGAGCAGCTTCCCTCGGAATCCACCTGCGGGGCCCCTGCCTTGTGGCCCCAAGACTTTGCAGGACACTGCCACCCTGCACAAAGATACAATGTTGCGATCCTCTGCCCCGCCCCGGGCCCACCCCCGGCCCCACCCCCGGCCCGCCCTCCAGCCCTGCCCTCGGGTGACGCCCTGTGACTCGGACTCTGGGACGCGCCCAGCTCGGAAGACCTACAGCTCAGAGGGATGCGACGGCGGGCCGAGGTCCCCGGGCCCGAGGGCGGGGAGCAGGGCCGGGAGCGACGCTGCCGGAAGAGCCGCCACCGCGGACAGGGCGGGAGGCGGGGCGCAGAAGCCTGGGGTCCGCCCACCTGGCGGAGGAGGGGCCTAAGGAGTGTCCCCGCCCCTTCTCCGTTTCCGCACACCCCCCCCCGCCCTTCTCCCCTAGGGTGAAGTTCCTCCTCATGGACGCCAGGGGCGCTCCCAAGGCGGAGACCAGGTGGTCAGACCCCATCGCTCTCCTCCGAGGTAGGGGGGCGGGGCGAGCCCGCTCATCGCCTTCTGCAAAATGGACGTGCGCAGTTGACCTCTGCCCGGTGTCCAGGGGGCTGGGGAGCTGGGGATGGTTACGCCGCAGCCCCAGCCTCCCTTACCCGGGGAGCCAACGACCTGGGGAAGGGGAGGGGAGGGGCAGCCCTGAAGGAGGCGGGGTCAGGAGGGAGGCTTCCCTAAGCTGCACCCCAAGGGGCGGCCGAGGTAGGGTCTCGGGGGGCTGGCCCCTGAAGGTCCGGAATCGGGATCAGCGCTGGCCCCTGAGCACCGCATCTGCTGCTGTGGCCCAGGCAAGGGCGAGGGGGTGCCAGGCTGCGCTAGACAGATGGGTGGACGGGGCGCCCCTGGAGGCTGCCCGCGCAGCCAGGTCTTGGGGTGCGCGCGCGCGCTGGGGTGACAGCCTCTGAGCAGCGCTGTGTGCGCAGGGAGGACCCCCGGCTCCATCGACACGTGGCCAGGGCGGCGAAGTGGGGGCATGATCGTCATCACCGCCGTGCTCTCCTCTCTGGCCGGCCTCCTGCTCCTGGCCTTCCTGGCCGCCTCCACCACGCGTTTGTGAGTGGCCTGGGCCCCCAGCCTCCTGCAGGCCCCTCCTCCCTCCCCTTTAGCCCCCCTTCCCTGTCAAAGTTCCGAGTGAAATAGGTGGTCTCCCGGGAGCACAGGGGGACGGCACCCGGCTCCTCTGGGGTCAGGCCCCGGAAAGGACCTCAGTGCCCTGTACCCTAGTGTGTCCCTCGGTCAGTCCTTCTCTCTGCAGTGGCCCTGGCTCGTCAGGGGGTCCCCTGGAGAAGGCAGGCGGCCACGGGTTCTGGAAGGGAGGAGGCCATGGAGATCTGTGGGCTTGGCCATGGCAGTGGGAGTGGGGGGGCTGGGGGGTAGGGGCGCTGCAGGGACACAGCGAGGCCTCTCCCACCACAGCTCCAGCCTCTGGTTGCCCGAGGAGCTGCCGACCCCCGAGCAGCTGAGGATTGGCTCCTTCATAGGGAAGCGCTACACGACCCACCACATCCCGCCCAGCGAGGCCACCACGCTGCCCGTCGGCTGAGAGCCCCGCAGGGACCCCGCCTAGCCCCTCAGCCCCTAACCAGGCTGTGCGGCTGAGCAGGGGGAGGAGGGGGAGATGGGGTGCAGGGTTTATCTCCAGCCCCTGCCCCGCCCTCCCAGCCTGGATCCCGGCCTTCACCCACCTCGCAACACCCCCAGCTGCTGAAACCGCCCTCCATCAGCACCCATTCCGGACCCCACCCCGTTCCGCCTGCCCTCCCTTGACCAGGGAGGCCACCAAGGACCGCGCAGCCACCTGCGGTTTGCGCCTCCCTCTCTCCCTCTGCCCATCCCAGCCACCAGAGACTGCGGTTGGAATGAGGCCTGGGGAGGCACCTTCATGTAGCTGGGCCGGACCCTGCCTGAGCGGGATCTTGCTAGGACAGAGATCCGGGTGTCCCTGCCCCTATAGGGACACGCAGTCACGAGATAACGAACATGCACGCAGCTGGTCTGTCGCTCCCCAACCGTTCTGGAGAGCTGGCTGTGCGCATGTTCAGTGTGTTGGCCCAGGGCTCCCTATGGGCCGGCAGCTCCTGACCGCGGGGCCGCAGATGACCACGTGTTCAGAGGCCCCCTGTTACTGCTGGGAGGTGGGAGCCCCGGGATGTGCTGCTCAGACTCATCCCTCTCTGGTCTCTAGGAGACCATCCCCGGGCTCTAGGAGGGGATTGCTTTTCCCACCGTGGCCACACGGGAGCGCCAGCACGACGCTGCAGATGTCCACCCGACCCTGGGCATTAGCTAGTGCATTGCCCGGTCCAAGTGGCCCTCCTGGGGGGGGGACCACTCGGAGAGTCATAGGGAGCTCAGGGATACACACCATGACCGACACCCCTTCGGTGCCCACCCTCACAGCCACAACCGTTTCTCAGTGGGAGAGACCAGTGGCCAGGTGCCTCACACGGTGAGCTGGGCACACCGGATTCCCGGTTCAAGCCCTCCAGCCACTTTGCAGGAGAAAGGTTCCACCCAGCGCTGTAGGGTCACTGTTCTGGGGAAAGAGCTGAATTGAGCTCAAGGCTCAGTGGCTCGCCCAGCCCCCCTGTATTCACTGCTATCCCCACCCCCCATCCGAACCCCTGGGCCCCACTCCAGTCCCCTGGGCCCCGCCCAGCAGGGGGACCAGCAGGTCAGCCCCATTACTGGGGTGAATAAACATGTTCTGAATGCCAGTCTTCCGGAGTGCTGTCCAGTATTGGCTCTGAGGGAGTTGTCGCATGGGGAGGTCCAGGCTGGCCCTGCCATCAGCTCAGGGCCCCCTCAGTCCTTCCTGGACGAACTTGTTCTAAAGCCATTGCAGCCCGTGGCAGTGTGGGGGAGCGAGGTGAGACCAGGAGCCTGGTGCAGAGGGATCCCAGGAATACTCTGAGAAGACCAGGGGACGGACCTCTCTCCGCTCTGGCCTGGTTTCACATGGGGACCTGTATGGATGCTGAATGGGAGTCCTGGGAGGAGTGGGGGGGCCCTGAGGTGTCAGGAAGCAGAGCGAGGTCTTTGTTTCCCTACAAAGCCCCCCCAGGAGTGGCTACCCCCACCTCCCCCAGCTCCCTTTCTTGCAGATTCACAGAAAGGGAGGCTCTGGGGAGATGATCTTACACATCCATGGGAACGTCAGTAGATGTTGGGGATTCTTCCCAGAAGGGAGCACACTGGCTTCAGGAGGGACCGGGGGGGGGGCGGGGCAGGACCTGTGCGGAGGACCCCAGAGCCTCGCTGAATGGCCGGCCAGCCAGACCTCGGTCGGCTCGTGTGGAGCGTAACCAGGCGTCGAGGGCCCTGGAGACTCTCTCCTTTGTCCATTTTCCCCAGGACGCTGCGTGGGGGAGTGCCTCGAGCTCCATTCATCCATAACATAATGGCCGAGGGACTCAAAACAAGTGCGTCTCAAAGAGGTAAAGGGGCAGAGCTGTGGGCGATGAATCAGAGATGACTCAGCTGTGCGCCACTTCGCAGAATCCAGAGGGAAGCCGGGCGGCAGGGCCGCACCCTCCCTGCCCCCTCCAGGCCCCACCGCTATGTCTCCGAAACCCCTCTTTCTCCACATGGTTGCCCCAAGCCCCAGGCCAGCCACCTTGGCCTCTCATAGGCGGTCAGCAGCTGCCCCTCCCTGGTCTCTCCACGTCTGTTCCAGACTCCCCACCCCTCTCCGTACCCATTCTTCTATCGGGTTTCCTCGGCACCCGATATAAACATTACCACTTTGCACCCCTGCTCACAGCCTTCAGTGTCCTTCCCTGTGTCCAGAGGGGTCACTTGGAGAGTGGGGTGACAGACGGCACTCCCTGACACTGTCAGAGATGAAGACCACAGAAGGACCCCAGGGTTCATGGTGGAGGAGTGGGTGGAGGAGGAGGAGGTGGTAGAGATAGGGGTGGGATGGCAGAGGTGGAGGAGGAGGTGGGGGGGTTGAGGGGGAGGTGGGAGCGGAAGAGGTAGAGATGGTGATGAGGGGCTGGTGACTAGGGAGAGGGGCCACTAAGGAATTGGGAGTCGCTAGAGTTGGCATCTCTTGTCACCTACAAAGGAAGTGCACCCCCACTCCCACCATGGGAGGGGGGCATCCCACAGGCCGCCCCCCCCCATGGAAACTCCAGTTATGTCAGTTTAGGGCCCATCCAACTGCAGTTTGACCTCATTTACGACGACACTCTTTGCACACAAGATCAAGCTCATAGAACTTCATCAGATACACAGTGGCAGGGTCAAGTGTGGAGGACCTTCCCCCCCCAAATAAACTTAGATCACCCCATCAAGTCCGTCCCTTCGAGGGCAGGGTCGAACTGCCCCCTGGAGTTCCTGAGCCTTTACTTCTTGAGCAAGTACACAGCTTAACCTTTTCCCCTTGGCGGGTTCGAACCTCGGACCTCATGGTGAGCAGCTCCCTCCCACACCACCATCACCACCAACCACCGCTCCCTCATGTGTGGTCTACACCATTCACTGCTGTCTCGTCAGGGCCCCGATCCTCCCCCAGGCTGGAGACTCAGCCTCCTTGAAGAGCCTCATCTCTCCTATCACCCACCGTCAGAAAGCTGGAGCCCAGGGCAGGCAGAACTAGCCGGCTCTTGGCCACACAGCTGGGCAGTGGAGCTCCTGACTGCTGAGTCCACCGCCTCACTGGACTCCATAGAGACCCTCCTGTCGCTGCCCCAGCCGAAAGCCCACCCAGGAAGCTGCCCAGCCCGCTGTGGAGGGACAGGCAGGCCCCACAGCCCATGACTTACACAGGAGCTGCAAAACACATCCATGCCCTCTGCTCACTCTGCCCAGTCAGGACCCCGAAGGGGGTAGACATGGGATGGGCAGGGTTCCTGTCCCCACCCCTGGGCAGAACATCAGGCCCAGGGACCCAGTCCAGAAACCTCCCTTGGTGCCGATGCGGCCCCCACCACGAGAGAGTGTCCTGACAACTGGGTTTTCCTGCGCTCTCAGGTCCTGGTCTCCTCCCCACCCCCACCCCATGGGCACCTTGGCCAGTTCGTGGATGGCCTTCCCCCTCACGGGTAGCGAGAGACGTTGGGAGTTCTCACAGCCCAGGCCTATCTTGCCCCTCCGCCCGACTCCAGCCTGGATGTCCCGCACTCCTTGGGATGTCCCGCAGTGAGGCGGGAAACAATGGGAGCTCTGCCGGGCACCCCCTGCCTCAGTTTCCCCTCCATGAAACGAGTCCTCCACCTGGAGGATCTCCAAGCAAGCACCCGTCAGCTCAGACATCCCAGGCCCACACCTGTGGGCGATGGGAGGGCTGGGTTAACTGTGTGTGTGTGTGTGTGTGTGTGTGTGTGTAGAGAATGTGTTGCCCTTAACTACCACTTTCCTTCCTGGCGTCTCCCCCTGAGTGACTGAGAAGAATGTCCCATGAATCATCTTGACCATCCCTGCACCTCTTGGGCTCCCCTCCCCACCCTTCTCATCCCTCCCTCCTGCAGGGGGGTGGGGAGGGGTGGCCAGGCCCCTAGAAGTATTTCCTGGAGCCTCTGGGCTGGGCGTAGTCCCCTGCACACCTTGCCCTGGAGGCCTGTCCAAGTCTGTGGGGCCAGGGCTGTGGGAGGGCGTGCTATGGTGGCAGAGAGGAATAGGGGTAGTGGGCTGGGCAGGAGAGATGGAGGCTTGAGAGTCTCTTTAGAGCATCGGACATCTTGGGGTACCCCTTCTCTGTAGGGTCCTTGATGGGGTGGAGCTGACAGAAACCACAGACCAGCAAGGAGCCCCGAGGAGAAAGGGCTGGCCCAGGCGGGGAGGGAGAGAAGGTGGGGGACAGAGCCCTCCCTGGAGAAGGTGGTGTCCGAGTTGGGGTCTTCCCAGGAGCTGGAGAAGAGGAAGGTGGGTGGACTGAGGCATTGGGGGTCAGGATGAGGTGTGTGTAGCTGTGATTGCGGGCGGTTGAGGCAGGACACTCCGCCTTGGGCAGAGTGTGGAAGGAGGGGGGTGCTGGACAAGGGGCAGACTGGGCTGTGGGCAGCCCTTCAGAGTCTGAGGTGGAATCTGGGTAGGGAGAGTGATTTCTGGGCAGGGTCACCCAGGGCTCTGAGAACACCCCTCCCAGCCACTCCCAGGGCCGGATTCAGGCTCCCCTCCCCTGCCCCAGCCAGCCGGGCTTCAAAAGCTGTCAGAACAGGGAGGCCCAGTCACGTAGCCGTCGTGCAGATGTTTGAGGAACACGTAGAGAAACGTGTATCCCCTCTTTCAAGCGAAGTGTTCTGTGGAACACCAGCCTGCCACCCTTTCATCTGGATGACTATCGTATCCCCTTTGCAGGATCCCCCAAAGCCCCATCTGGTCTGCCCACAGCAGCCAGAAACCTCTCAGTAAATCCATTACCGGCTTTCTGTTCTAACCCCACAGAGACCCCCGTCCATCTCCCTTGTGACACAAGCCGAAGCCCTAACAATGATCTGGGTGACCCCCATACCACCTGTGCTGTCCCCTGACCTCACCTCCTACCATCAGACACAACAAGAGGCTTCCTGCTCAAGGCCCAGGTGAGGTTACTCCAAGGTTGACTTGCAGCAATTCCCCTGGGCCAGGCATGCAGAGGGCACCTCCCACCAAGCGGGGGGCTGCCCATCCCCTCCTCTTGAATCTCCGCTGGGCTGTTGCTGGCTCTGCTCTGGGTATATCGCAACAATGTGTGTGTCAGGACTTTCAGCCTCACCCCTCGAGGGGCCTGGAAGCTTCCATTCAAGGTCCATGTGGGATCCTCACTGCCTGTGTAAGAACAACTCAAGCTGGGCCACAGAACCCACATGGAGAGAGACTGTGGCAGCCACCCCAAGCGTGGGAGTAGAGTGGGGTTCCACTGTGTGAGTGACCCCAGCTAGTTCTGCTAGTGCAGCAGCAGAACTGCCCAGCTGAACCCAGGTCACTCCCTAACGGACCCATGAGAGATGTTCACAGTCCCGGTGGGGCTAAGTCTTAGCCTGCGGGTTGTTCATTAGGCAACTGAGTCCAGGTGCAGGGCACCCTTCTCTCTCCTAGAAGATGGCAATAGCCTTCCACAACTCCTGCCTCCGACTCCGGCTTCCTATAGACCAGGGGTTTTCAACCTTCCTCGTGCTGCCCCCCTTTCCTACAGTGCCTCATGGGGCGGTGACCCCCAACATAACATTATTTTCTTAACTACTTCGTCACTGTGATGTTGTTCCTGTGATAAGTCGTCATGTCACTATCTGCTAGGCAGGATGTATGTTCATGGTTGCACATGGAACATCATGAATGCATAGGGATGAGTCCCCCAAACAAGATGTCATTCTATGTTGTGACCTACTTATCCCTAATGACAGATCAATGACACAGCATGGGGAACAGTGTTCACTCTGGGTACTTGTGGCGGGCATGTGCTTATGTTAGTTTCATGATTGAGATGTAGGGGTGAAGTCTAGCCTGTTCATCTGGAGATAACCATTGAGTAGCCACGGAGGCCTCTGTGTGGGCATGGCTTTCTCCTGAGACTTCTGGGAAATCTCTCGATATTTCCCTCATGGAGATGAGAAGCCATCTCCCCAGTTGTTGGGAGTGAGTCTCAGAGATGATGAACTATGAACAAGACAAGATGGCAGTGTCCGAGCAGCTGGAGGAGCAGGAGGAGAAGCCACACACCTTACCCTGATGGAACCAGACCTCTGAAGCTGGAGAAGCCCTGTGGAGAGCCCTGCCAGCGCTGAGTTGCTTCTACCACCACTGGATGCTGTTGATGGACCCTGAATCCTGGAAGCTAGGAGCCATGGGGAGGCCCCTGCCGGTGCCGGGACTCTGCACCCACTGACCTGCGACTTCGTGAGTCTTTATAGACTGGTATCAGGCATATGGGCTAATATTGGACTTATGACTTTGAACTGGACTGGGCCGGGGTGCTTTCTTAATGTTCTATTCCTCTTGTTTATAAACCATACCTTTATATCCATATGCGTGTCTATGAAATTTGTTTCTCGGCTGAGCTCCGGTGGTGTCGTGGTTGTGCGCGGGACTGTGGCCCACCGGGATGGAGGTTCAATTCCAGCAGTGGGACTGGGCCTCCTACTCCCACCACCGGAGAGCAGTGATGCGCCCCCCCCCCCCAAAAAAAAAAAAGAAAAGAAGAAAAGAAATTTGTTTCTCTAGTTTACCCGGATTAACACAGTACTCATGGGTGGATGTATCTGCATGTGGGTGGACCTGCCTGGAGATGCATAAAGGAAGCTATCTTAGGTGAAATAGGAGGCTGAAATAGATGTTTTCCGATGGTCTTAGGCAACCCCTGTGAAAGGGTCATTTGATCCCCCCAAAGGGGTCGCGACCCACAGGTTGAGAACCATTGCTATGGACGCTTATCACCCCAGGGATCAGACTGAACTGTACTCACGGGAAGAAACAATGTCACCCTGACCTGCAGGATCCGCACACTCTGACGTCTCTGCCTAGAGAATGGTTTCTCCCAGAATCCCCTTGCTCTTCCTCTCCCCGGTTGTCCAAACTCTGCCTACCCATCACCTTGTCCAGATCCTGGGATCTTTCTGCCTTCAGTGACTTAGGTGACTCGCAGCTCCTCGCCTGGTTTCCAATCTCAGCGTCTGCATCACCACCTGGCATTCTCTTGTGCAAGTTTTCTTTGGTTTACTGTCTGTTCTTCCCCACCAGAATGTCTTCAGCTCCACCAAGGCTGAGAACTGCCCCTAAACTTGGGACAGTCCTGGCCCAGAGAAGTGACGATGACTGTCTGCTGAATGAGAGGATGGAGATCGTGCCCTCCCTGTTCCCTGTCTTTTAGAGCTGCCTGCTCATAGCCTGTGGCCACCACAATCCTGTCCCTGGAAAGCTCTCGACGAACAATGTTCAATTCCATGGAATATAACGAAAGCGGCCTCTGTGCCCTAACCTCCCCCCTGCCTCGTCTTCAAGTGGACAGACAGAGGCCCAGGCAGCGAGAGACTTGGCCATAAGTTCAGGAGGATCAGGGACGAACCAATGGGTCGCTCTTGCCCCACAGCCTCAAAATAGTGACATTTCTTTTTGTTTGTTTGTTTGTTTTTTGTTTTTGGGGCATCACTGCCCTCAGGTGGTGGGAGTAGGAGGCCCAGTCTTTGTTCCGTGGAGCTGGAATCGAACCTGCATCCCAGTGGGCCGCAGTCCCGTGCACAACCACTACACCACCGGGCCTCAGCCCCAAAATAATGACGTTTCATCAAAGGAAGAATCCTATTCCATCTAGCTCAGAAGCAACAAAGTCCACATGGAAGAAGCACACCAGCTTGTGTGATTATGAGGTGTCGAAGGGATCAGATATCAGGCATCAAAGAACAAAAACTCAGATCATTGTGAATAAGGGGGAGTGCAGACTAGGGACCCAAGCCCATCTGTAGGCAACTGGACATCCCCTTACAGAAGGTCTTGGGGAGTTGATGAGCCAGTCAGGGTACAGTGTAGCAAAATGAAACATACAACTTTCCTCTAGTTCCTAAATGCTCCCCCCACCCCACCCCATATCACCATCCAATTCTACCATACAATTCTGGTTAGACCAGAGGGTATACACTGGTACAGATAGGAACTGGAAGCCCAGGGAATCCAGGACAGATGAACACGTCAGGACCAGGGGTGAGAGTGGCAATACCAGGAGGGTAGAGGGAAGATCGGGTAGACAGGGAGAATCGATTATAAAGAGTTACATATAGCCTCCTCCTGGGGGATGAACAACAGAAAAATGAGTGAAGGGAGACGTCGGGCAGTGTAAGTTATGACAAAATAATAATAATTTATAAACTATCAAGGGTTCATGAGGGAGGGAGGGGGAAAATGAGGAGGCTCAAGTAGAAAGCAAGTGTCTTGAGAATGATGATGGCAACAAATGTACAAATGTGCTTGATACAATGGATATTGGATTGTGAATTGTACGAATTTTTTTTTGGGGGGATCACTGCCCTCTGGTGGGAGTAGGAGGCCCAGCCTTGCTCCTGGAGAACTGCTTCTGGATTTGAACCGCCAACCCAGTGGTCCGCAGTCCCACACACAACCACTATGCCACTGGGGCTCAGCTCCCTCCCGCCCCCCGCCCAATTTTTTTTTTTTAAGAATCCTACTCAAAGAAAGAATTTTCTGGTTTATTTTTAAAAAAGCATTTTTTACTTTAAACACTTTTTTATGGTTTCTAATTGGGAGCATATGCTGCTTTCTTTAATTTGCTTGGTGAAATGGTGAGCTGACTGTTGAGAGAGAAAGAGAGAGAGAGAGAGAGAGAGAGAGAGAGAGGCAAACAGGCCTGGATGGGGCTGGACCACCACCTAACAGAAAGGGTCAGCGTCAAGAGGAGGCTGGTGAACTAACTGCCTGGTCTTTTCTTGTTGGTAAGATGCCATGATAGTGACCTAGCTGATGGGTGGGGCAGAGGTGGAGGCCCAGACACTTGCTCTCCCTGCCAGGACAAAGCCCAGGCCCCTCTGAGGTCCCGAGGCTGGGAAAGGGGTGTGTTGGCCTTGCAGGTGTCCACTTTTCCTTGTGAACCATCTCTGAGGAGGGGCATGGTGGTTGCTATGGAACTGGGCCCTTGTTTGGCGACACAGCCTTGAGTGGGTCTTTGTGTGCCTTCCCTGGGTGAGGAGGTATGGGGAGGGGGGAGCCTCACCCAGTGAGTCACAGCCAGGTATGTCCTAAGAAATACACTATTCCTCAGAGTTGGGCCCAGCCCGTCTCCTGCCCTCATGAGCACTCAAGATCCTCACAGCAAGACTCGGCGGGGCTGGGAAAGTCCAGGCCCAAAGAGAGTTCTGGAAGGTACGAGCCAGCGCCTTCTGATCAGCAGTCTGGCACCGTCAACAAGATGGGCCCAAGGGCCCCTTCCCTGACCAGGTACACTAGAGACGTGCTCCTATCATCTGTCTGACGAATTAAGCGCAGTTCTTGCGTCTGATCTGGGACTCAGCACTGAGGGTCAGAACAGGACCGGTGTCTGCCGTCAGGGGTGAAGAAGAGTCCATTGGGATTTAATGGAGATAAGAGGCCGGCATCGATCAGTGAATTGATTGTGATTTGAGGGGTCCATGCTTACCGAGAGCTCGGCCAAGGCGGCCACTTTACCATGATGTCAGTAGTCTGACCCTACATCACTTGGCAATTTGAAGTGAAAACCTTGGGGTTCCCCCATGGAGGCCTTGACTCAGCAGCTGTGGGCCGAGGCCCAGTCGTCTGTGTTTCTCTGAGGCCTGCTAAGGTCAAGCACCACCCGGTCTGCTCATTCTCTCTCATTCCGCTGGGGCTGGGGTGGCAAGGGGGTCCAGCTGGTAGCAGCCTTAGGCACGGCAGGAGATCTTGCTTGGTGCCGGACTGTCCTGCTTAATTAAGCGCAGGCCTCGAGAGCCGTGTCCTTCCATCCTGCCAAGGCCTTCCTCTTCGTCACCGCCTCTCGACGCCACCAAGCACCACGTTCTTTTCCAAGGACCATCCTGATAACACGTTCCAAGCGTGTGAGATGAACTCGCGCCCTCCTGGCCTCTAAGGAGCACGCCGCTGTATTTCTGCCACAGCAGTCCGTATGTACCTGAGCCCTTGGTTATCAGCTCCTCAGTTTTACCCCTCCTCCCCACCTTTCCCTCCTTCATGAATCCTTGGTATTTTATAAATTGTTACTATTTTGTAATATCTTACATTGTCTGACATCTCCCTTCACCCACTTTTCTGTTGTTCATCCCCCAGGGAGGAGGTTATATGTAGATCCTTGTAATCAGTTTCCCCTTTCTACCCCACCCTCGCTCCATCCTCCCGGTATCTCCACTCTCACTACTGGTCCGAGGTATTTGTCTATCCTGGATTCCCTGTGCTTCCAGTTCCTGTATGTTGCAGTGCAGATCCTCTGGTCTAGTGGATTTGTAAAGTAGAATTGGAATTATGATAGTGGGGGAGGGGGGGAGGAAGCATTAAAGAACTAGAGGAAAGTTGTATGTTTCATCAGTGCTGTACTGCACCCTGATTGGCTCGTCTCCTCCCTGAGACCCTTCTATAAAGAGATGTCCAGTTGCCTACAGATGGACCTTGGGTCCCCATTCCTCACTCCCCCACATTCACAATGGTACAGTTTTTTCTTCTTTGATTCCTCATACCTGATTCCATAGACACCGTGTGACCACACGGGCTGGTGTGCTTCTTCCATGTGGGCTCTGTTGCTTCTCAATTAGATGGCTGTTTATCTTCAAGCCTTTAAGACCCCAGCTGCTGTATCTTCTGATAACCCGGCACCATCCGTTTTCTTTACCCCATGGGCGTATGCACCAGCTTTGTCTTCAGTGATCTTGCCGGGAACGTGTGGCAGTTACGTAATCTCCTGTCAACTTGAGGGAAGGGGTGGAGTCTAGCCTGTCAGTCAGGACATAGTCAGTGAGGCCTCTGTGTGGGTGTGGCCTTCTCCTGAGGATTCTGGGAACTTCTGTCTCCTTCCTCGGAGGCAGGACACACACGCTCTCTGCTTTGTCTCCTTGCTGACAAGACACGTGGAGCTACACTGTTGAAGCCGGAGCCCTGGAGCTGGGGGAGCCACACGGAGAGCTGCGCCAGCACGGAGATGCTTCCACAAGACTTTTCACCCACTGGCCTGTCATCGTCCTGCCTTCGGCATCATTGCCTGTGCTGCATGAGTCTGTAGAAGGTTTTATGGACTAGCATCGGGCAAATGGGATAATATTGAACTTATGGACTTGATCTGGAGTAGGGCGAGATGTTTCTTTCTTTCTTTCTTTCTTTTTTTTTGGGGGGGGGCCTCACTGCTCTCCTGTGGTGGGAGTAGGAGGCCCAGCCCCACTGCTGGAATTGAACCTCTGTCGCAATGGGCCTCAGTCCCGCACACAACCACAACGCCACCGGGGCTCAGCCCCGAGATGTTTTCTTAATATCCAATTCTCTTGGATATAAGACTCTCTTACACATGTGTCTCTGGGTTTGTTTCTCTAGTCAACCCAGACGGACACAGACCATTTGCCCGTTCAGCCTCTTTTAGGTATAGGACTGACTGAGAGCCATTACATTAATTCTACTGTGCAATGCGCACGCATGAGCCTTGTTCCATTTCCCGGCATCGTAACTGTGTGATAGCCACTTGCAATGAACTGTCTCTTCCATTGGACCATCAATTCCATGGGAAGGGAAACAATGTCAGGCTTTCACTCAGACCCATCCCGGCTGCCCGAGAGGATACCATAGCTGTTGGCCATCAATATTTGTTGACGAGAACCGCGCCCTGGTTACACAGTGGTTATTGGCTGGGGGGAGGTTCACAAGTTCAACTGTTCAAAACCATCACCACCAGCTCCTGGAAAAAGAGGAGGATGCCTGCTTCCACAAATATTCGTTGATGAGATCAATGTATTTTTTTAAAACAGTATGGTAATCTTTTTTTCTTTTTTAGGCATCACTGCCCTCTGGTGGTGGGAGTAGGAGACCCAGCCTTTGCTCCTGTGAGCTGGAATTGAACCTTCAACCCAGTGGGCCGCAGTCCCACGCACAACCACTACGCCACCGGGGCTCAGCCCGACGTATTTTTTAAAATAGTCTGATTCTGATGATTGAATAGACAAGCATTCTTGAGACAAGGAATGAAACAGCGCAGAAGCTGATCCAAACACACCCCTGCTAACCTCAGGGCAGGGGATCTAGGACCAGTCACGCTGTCTGGCTTCTCTTCCCACGTAAACTCACGCAGCCCCACCCCCAGGGCTAACTTAGACTAGGAACATGGCAGGAGGTGGAGGGGGCCAGAAATCTCTGGTCCTCCTGCTACTGTTGCCCTCTCTGCTACCCAGGGCCACTGTTGAGAGCTGCCCCATTTGTATTGATGGTTGTCCCATAGTCTGATGCAGGGGCGGGGAGGGTAGGGGAGAAGGCAGGTCAAGGAAAGTGCAGGACCAGAGAGGACTCCTGGATCCTTGAAGATCTGGGAGGGGCTCTCACTCTTGCCCTTGGGGACTGGAGCAAACAGAGCAGGACTGTGGGTGTGGACCCCCCTGAGTGCCCCTCCTGGCTGGAGCTGAGCGTGGACCTGGGGTGCTGACAGAAGTCCTCAGTGTGTGACCAGAGTTGGCATTCCAAAGTCAGGCGAGAGGATGACGTATGCGGTACCTTCATGTTTGAACAACTGGCTGACTTCAGACTAAAGAAAAAATAATTTCATTTTCCTCATTTGAATACAAGGTGGAGTTATCCATGACAAACCCCCCCACCAAAAAAAAAAGAGAGAGAAAATAACCATTGGCTTCTCTGATGACACCAAAAATAAATCACCAGAGGATCTTTCCGTTCGTCCCACAACTATCTAGTTAGAGCCACTTGGTCCAGGCCCAGAGCGAGGCCTGGGGTTTCTGGGAGCCCTGTCCTCATAAGAGCCACAGTCCGGAGTGCAGACACAAGGAGGGGTGGGGGGTCCCCGAAGGCAAGCCCGGATCTGGGACTGTGAGTTTGTTCACTTCCTCTTGACCTGGAGGGACCTGAGTCTTGTTCTTCACTCAGAGCTTGGAGCAAGTTGCCCCAGGAAAGGCCAGGCTTGGGGGTTGGACCTGCTGGGGCAGCCGGAGGCCCGGGAGAGGGAGGGGAGACTCATAGACAGGCACAGGCTGCTATTCTGGGAAACCGGGACAACGGGGAGCGAGAGGGAAAATGCCTAATTTGTAGAACTGGCTGGGTTTCCTGGTGAACTATTCCTCCGGTGGCCGCGTTCCAGCAGGACGTCACTGGGTGCAGAGCAGGGGAGAGTTGGCTCCATCGGTTCTCGGGGGAGGTGGTGGAGGACCCGCACGCCGAGCTGCACCCCACCCCAGGTGTTCTTAAAGCGGTCTCTGCTCAGCCTCGGTGAATCCTCGTCTCTTGGACCGTCTCAGAGGGTCGTTGTCTTACAAACCTGAGGCTGGGGAAGATGTAGGGAGAAAGGGTGGTCTCCCCAGGCCCTGAGTCTCACAGAAACACCTCCCCATTCTAGGAATGGGCAAAACTATCCCCGGTTCTAAGATTTGGGCCTCGGCCCGCTGGGTAAGACTGTGCAAGTTTCCTCGGCAGCAATTCGGATGAATCAACTAAGGACAACTACCAATGACGGTCACTCCAGCAACCAACCTCAGAGGCCCTAGAATTCCTCTAACACAACATGCTCCTCCACTACTTACAGAGGCAGACTCCAGCTGGGTTCCAGACCTCGAGGTGAAAAGCCAGTGCAGGAGCGTGTCTTTGTGACTTAGATGTCGATTTACTGCCACTCTTGGGTTCCCAAGACTATAGCTTTTCACAGGACTAGAGAGCCTCCTCTTGCTTCCTCAGAGGCTGTGTGGGTTTGAACCAACAACCTCGTGGCTAGTAAGGCAACAACTTTCTTTACCCAACAGTACCCCTAGCCAAGAGCAGACAAATTGAACAGATTGAACCATGAAAAGAAACAGTCCCGTCTTACCCCTTTCTTTTTTTTTTTTTTACGCACCACTGCCCTGGTGGGAGTAGGAAGCCCAGCCTTGCTCCTGGAGCGCTGCTGCTGGATTTGAACCATCAACCCTGTGGGCCATAGTCCCACACAACCACTGCGCCACCAGGGCTCAGCTTTCTTTTTTTTTCTTATCCCTTTCTTGATTCTTTTTTCCCCCCTACGGTTGTTGCAAGCTGAGCGCTCACTCGTTTTGGGTTTTATTTTTTGTAGTACAGATTTTTGGTATTTTTTTAAAGATATTATTGGGGCTCATACAGCTCTGATCACAATCCATCCATTGTATGCAAAGCATTTTTGAACACTTGTTGCCATTATCATTCTCAAAACATTTTCTTCCTACTTAAGCACTTGGTATTAGCTCCTCCTTTCTCCACTCCTTCTCTGCTCCCCCTCCCTTATGAAACTTTGATAATTTATAAATCGTGCTAGTCCGGGTAGACTAGAGAAACAAATTCACAAGCACGCATATGTATATAAGGGAGAGGCTTATGTACAAGAGTAATGGAACATTGAGAAAACATCCCGACCCAGTCCAGTCCAAGGCCGCAAGTCCGACATTAGCCCATGTGTCCGCTACCAGTCTATAAAGTCTCCTTCCCACTCACGAAGCACGTGCAATGACATCAGGACAATCACAGGCCAATGGGTGCAGAATCTTGCAGTAGAAGCATCCTGGCATTGGCAGGGGTCTCCCCATGGCTCCTCGTTTCCAGGGCTCAGGGTCCATTAGCAGTATTCATTGGGGGGAGAAGCATCTCAGTGCTGATAAGGGTCTCACCATGACCTCCCAAGCATCTCAGGCTTCTCTGGCCCCAGAACTCTCGTTCCATCAGGGTAAGCTCATGTGGCTTCTCCAGCTCCTCAGTCTCCAGAAATCATGACCTATCAGCATGCTGCCATCTCGTCTCGTCAACAGAGCGTCTCCCAGGTACTGAGTCGATGGTCTCTCACCTCCAAGGGGGAAGTATGGCCAGATTTCCCAGAATTCTCAGGAGAAAGCCATGCCCATACAGAGGCCTCATTGGTTATCTCCAGATTGACAGGCTAGGCTCCACCCCTACACTCCCAGTGTGGAAATTGACACAGATCAGTGACTGCCACATACACTGTCCGATATTTCCCTTCCCTCACTTCCCTGTTGTCCACACCCCGGGGAGGGGATTATATGTAGACCTTTAGAATCGATTCCCCCTTTCTACTCCACCTGCCCTCCACCCTCCTGATATCACACCCTCTCCACACTCCCTTTCCTGATTCTAACCCACGCAGCATCCCCTCAGGCTGTTCAAATGACAGTCTCTTGATCCCAGTGAAGTGTTCCGGGATATCCACTCTTTGCCATGTGACTTAAAACTTTTGTTTTTTTTTAGGCATCACTGCCCTGGTGGTGGGTAGGAGGCCCAGCCTTTGCTCCTGGGAGCCGGAATCGAACCTCCATCCCAGTGGGCCGCAGTCCCGCGCACAACCACTACACCACCGGGGCTCAGCCCTGTGACTTAAAACTTTTTAAAAAAAATTTCTGATCCACAGATTTGAAGTCTTTGCAGAGGCAAGAAGACACAAGTCAATCTGTCTGGTTTTCTCTGCTCTAGACAAGGTCTGTCTGGCACCAGCGACAGTGTCCTTCACTCTGCAGCCTTCTCTTGTCCAGCTCATGGAGGGCCTTCCCCTTCTTCGCCGTCCCTCCGCTTTACCAAGAGAATGCCTGCATGTGTTGTTGAAAATGGTATTTATGGGGAAGGTGTGGGGAGAGAGGGGGGCTGAACGCCATGATCGTTGCCTACCCCCTCCCAGAGTGACCAACCAAAAACGTAGGTGGAGGGAGACATCGGACGGTGTAAGAGATGAGAATAATAATGATTTATAATTTATCAAGGGGCCACGAGGGTGGAGGGGGGTGGGAGGGAAAAAGAGAAGCTGACACCAAGAGGACAACTAGGTGGGTACAAGAGTGCTTGACAATGGATGTATGGGTTGCTTTAAGCGCCCCCAATACAATGATTTAAATAAATATGGTATTTACAGCGCATAGGTCATTCGTCTTACAACATTCTGCCTTGTGATCTCCAGCTTCGTTTCTATCACCAAGACCATAGTTTCTAAAAAAAAAGAAACAAAAAGACCATAGTTTTCAACCACTGTTCCTTCCTCTTTCTGTCCAACTTTTGCATTCCAATCGCCAATTATAATCATTGCATCTTTTTTTCCCCCAGTGATTTTTACTGGGGGCTCTTACAGCGCTTATAACATTCAGTACATCATGTGTATCAAGCATATTTGTACACATGTTGCCATCTTCATTTCCAAATATTTTCTCTTTGAGCCCTTGGTATAAGCTCCTTTCTCCCTCCTTTTTTAAAAAGTAAATCATTTTATTGGGGGAACCACTGCATCTTGATGGCGGGTTTGATCCATTTCCCACTGGAGATGTTGGTGGAATTCTCTAATTCCTGCATCACTGGCTTGGGTTGTAGGCACATAAATTTGAATAATAGTTGCATCCATTGTATTCCCTTAAAGGCAGACGGGCCTTATCCAATCACAGACAGCACAGTACTCCAAGATCGATCTCAAAATGTCCTTTCTGACGATGAATGCTACACCATATCTCTGGATTGTGTAACTCCCAGCCCAGGCGACGGTAAGATTTTTCTGATTCACCATGGCCAACACCAGTCCATTTCAGCTACAAAGACCTACAAGATGAATGAGTTCCATTTCATGTTGACCGCTTCCAATTTCCTAGATTCATACTCGGTATATTCCGAGTCTCATTTTGTGGCGTGCCGTATCAGCAAGTCCAGGTCGCAAGGGCTTAGCTCCCAGAGGCTCAACTCCATCCGTGTGTCCTCATGGTCAACTCTGCATCGGAAAGGCTGTCTTTTCCTCAGTTACATTCCGAGGGCTTTCCAACCTGAGGGGTTCATCTTCCGGCACCTTCTCTGAGAAGGTTCTGCTCCCCTTCATCAGATGTTCAGGAGTGGACAGTGTTTCAATGCTGCCCCTGGGGCTTTCAGAGGCTGATTCCTCTGACGCTGGGGCAGTCTTTTCCTTCTTCGTCGTCTGCTCTTGGTCTGCATGACTCTGCGGGGAGCTGCAATTCCAGAGACGCAGCTTCCGGCCTCACAGCAATGCACCAGCCATCCCGGTGTGACAAACTGACAGACGAGTGTAGGGACCTGTATGTCGCAGGTCTTATTGTTAAGGATGCTATTGTTAAGACTCACCTCTGTGTCATCGGAAGGACACATACGGATGCCTTCCAGTTGATGGACACAGACGAGGGAGCACTGAAAAGGTTTGGTCCGTTTGTTGAAACATCTCCATGGGTG
>PVJH01018761.1:0-44405 GCA_004026705.1 Nesogale talazaci
AATTCTTTTTGTTTTATACATTAGGGAACTGAGTGTCAGAGAGACCAATACAATACCAAATGACCTAGCTTTTCGAATACGCTGTACATTTTCTGACTTTCAAGAAGATCATAGAAAAACTGCTGTCTTCTATACACTGTCATCCCTTTTTACCTTGTTACTGTTTACTGAATGCAAGAAGAAACAGGTATATACCAAAAGTAACAACAAAATTGAAAAAAAGTAACTGAACTTTTTGCTTAGTTAAAAAATAAAAAACACAAAACAAAACCAAGAAAACCTCATCAGATACCACATTAACCTGGTGACTTCCTGCCTAAACAGCCAACCAGTCTAGTTAGTTTCCAACATTCCCACACAAATGTCACTATTTCTATCAGTTTCTCATTTCAGCCCTGCAGTGAATAACAATTTTGGTTTCTGTGGGGAAGAGAGGAAGAAGGAGAGAGTGATTTCCCCCTCTGGTTTATTCCTTAAAATTCAGAAGGTTATGAAAAAATATGTCTCCAGCACCTCAACATGGAGAGAAGGCTGATGTGCTTTTAACACGTTTGGCAGTACTTAAGACCATGTTTTTGGCTATTAGCCTGCCAAGATGTTGAAGCTTATAGAAGGCCCACAAAGAGAACTTATAGGATTAAGTTAGCTAAACACAAACAACCTTCTCTGTGTATTTTATTCCTTCCCTTCACATTTGCACAGACCTAAAAGTCTCCAGAATTTCGGAACCAGGCAAGGGGTTGCAAAGTTATTTATCACTCCAGCTACTTTTTTTAATTTATTTATTTTATCCAGCTACTTTTTCAAGGCTTGCAGAAATATGCATGGAGGCATCTCAATGAGTTTATTCATAAGTTTCTTGCCATGAACAAAGCTAAGTCTCCAAAAGCAACTCCCAATTTCTATGAAGCGCATGTATATTCTTGTAAGAAACAGCTGGGATTCTCCAATGCCATTTAAACCCTAGCTTTATCTCTTTCTCAAAATTATGTAACTTTTACATATACTTTGAGCACTGAACATACTTGTTAATTACATAGTCACAGAAGAATTTAAAATGTCATTTCTCTCTCTCTTTTTTCGACACATACTCCAACAAGTATTTCAGCACTGGAGCACTAAGCAAGTCTTCTTACATAAAACCTAACAGACCCCTAAGTTGTTTGGAAGACATATTTTAAAGCTAAGCAAAATACCACAGTACTCAACTCTCTTTCAGGTCATAAATAAAAAAGTTAAGATTATCTAAGCATGTAAATAACATAAATCAGCTGCAGTTATCACATTATAAGTTTCCCCAGATGATTATCCTGTTATTTGCTTACTGGGGGCATAAAAGAAAGAAAAAACTAGAAAGTTATCCTTCGTGAAATTGAAAATTGGTTTATATCAAATGACTGTTACGAGACTAAAAGAATTGTGTGTATGTCCACATATAGAAGCATTTTAACTAGAATTGAGGAGCTGGCCAAATATAGGACAGGGTGTTAATAGACATTCTATTTCAATCATAGTTACTGTGGATTTTGTCTCTATAGCAATGGGCTGGGTGGGACATGTGTCAGGCAAGCGGGCTGCTCAATTGGTAAAGCAACATAAGGCTCACTTTGAAGGTTTGCTTAACTGAAAGAGTTTTCAAGGATAAAAGGCAAGGAATGGAAAACTCTGCCCGTAGGTTGGGGTGGGGGCTTTTTTATAGCACATGGCTACTGTACACCTCACTTCACACATTTGATCCAATGCCTCAAACTTAGGGGGCGTGGCCGGGTGGAAACTTAACCTCTGGGATCGCAACAAACTCTACCAGTCTGGGTTCATTTCAGCTGTCTCAACAGGGGCTACAGAAAACATGGCATTTACAAATTTGGATTACACAGCACTATTTATTACATGATGGAAAACTTCCAAAAGTGCCAGAAGAGATGTTGGCATTCACGCAAGTCAACCACTGTTCGACCCAAAGAAGCACTGTACTGTATAGGAAGTTTTTGCCAGGACTGAAAGAACATATGTGCAAATACCTTAATTAGGACCATCTCTGCACCTCGTCTACTGGATGCCCTCTAGCTCTAGCTGGCCAACAAGCCATCCTAGAAACAGAACTCCCCAGTCCTATTCGCAAAGCATTCACTCCAAGTCCTGATAGTGTATATTTTCTTATTTCAGATTTAATAAGTCAATATAAGCTGGTACCTATTAAAAGATTTAAATAATCACAGTTGTAAAAGCTCTCAGTGTTCAGAGATTTCAAGTCCACAAGGAGGCTGGTCTGGAGGGTTTGGTCACTGCAGAACGGCGACATTATCTTCTGGGTTCCCCTCCACCAGCACTCCCTTTTAGGAGGAGTCTCATTGATCTCTTTCAACCCTTTGATAGGTTCATCGCTTAACAGACATACATGACACACACAGAGTAAAAGATAAATATGAAGGAAAGACAGTACAATAAATAGCCTCTCAATTAAAAAAAGAAACGAAACCCCTTACTGCCAATGGGTTAATTCAGACTCATGGGGGCCCTACAGGATAGGGCAGGATTGTTGCTGTAAGAGTTTCTGAGACTGCAGCTCTTCATGGGAGTGGACAAGTTCATCTGCCCATTCAGAGGGATCGGTGGTTTTGAACTGCTCACCAAGAGTTCGCAGCCCAAAGCATCACCCCTTAACCCCTAAATCCAAACCAGACTCGCCACCCATGGAGTCAATGCTGACTCATCGCCACCCCCTGTGGCTTTCAGAGCCTACTCCTTCTTCCACTGAGCTCCTGGTGGCTTCAAACTGGCTGCATGAGGATTGCAGACCAGTGTGTAACCACTCACACCAGCAGGGGTCTGAAATCATCTCTAGTGACTGGAAAATAGCATATTAGCCATAGATTCCCACAGGAAATCAAAATAACAGCAAAAACAGCCTGAAAATCCTAGGATGTGCTGTAGAGTTGATTCTGAGTCAAAGTGACCCTGCAGGGCAATAGAAAGGTCTGAGTCCACCCTCGGGTGGCCAGTTTGAGTTAAGACTGAAACCTCTTTGGGTGGCTGTGTGTTTGGTTTTTCTTTCCTTTGGTTTCCTAACCTAATTTTGGGGGACATCCAAACTGTCCTTCAATGTCTGAAAAACCCAAATTTCTTTACAGAAAATCTGTGGTCTTTGCTGAAAGAAAAGGGTCATCCCAGAAAACTAGACCCAATGTTGTTATGATGTTAAGTGATGGCTACTTCATAGCAGACTTTTTTTTTTAGGAAAAGCAACAAAAAAGGGGAGAAAGGTGGTTACAAAAACATCACAGGAACCCAAATAGCCTTTATTTAAATAGAAAGCAATCACAGCCGGATTCTTGGAACACACTTCAGCAATGCTTTTTGGCATGCAGCTGCTACATGCCGCCAATATTGTGTGTAATTGGAAACATTTCAAACAGAATTGTTACCAAAGTCAAAGACCATAATTGCGAGCTGTGGGATGTGTGCTTCAGATGAAAGAAGGGCGGCCGAGTGAGGCACGTGGGAGTGTCCTTACAGCCTGAATCTGACGGCAATATTTCCCCTGTATTGACCACTCTTTCTTCCCAGGGACCCAGTGAGAAATGAAGTGGACCTGAATCAAAAGCTGGCAATGCACCTTGGGGACAAAATCTTAGAAAGGACAGGGTTTTAATACCAGAGAAACAGAAACAACACAGCCCTAACTTCCTCTTTGAAGTGCAATCCACTAGAAGCGAAAGGCGTGCCTCCCAAGAGTTTATCCCAAAACTACCATGAGGAAAAATACAACTGCTCTCTAATTGGTCAGCTGTTTTTAAAGCTTCGGACCCGAATTAAAGAGAGGGGAGAGAAAACAAAAACGAATGGCAAATGAGAGCGGCTTGCTCAGTTTTAAAGTGTTTACATTGGCCTCTGCCTCGCTGATGCTTTTATCATTATTATTATTTTTAATTTTACATTGGAGATCGCTGTAGAGGAAAATGAAGCGGGTAGAGGTATTGGCTCAGGCTGGGCCAGCTCGCTTGTTCTTAAGAGAGGGCCTTCAGAAGTGACCCGCAGGCCCTCAGCGGTCTGCCTCGGCGCAGGAAACCCCGAGGGGCGCGGGGAGAATGACTGCATCCCCGGGCAGCCTGAGCTCCGGGCCGCCGCACCACCGCGTCCCCCTCCGCACGCGGCCAAGGGGACCGGTAGGGTCCCGACCGCAGCGCGCGTGCGCCGCCCTGTCGCGCTGGTCTCTTCCCCGGGCTCTCCTGGAGGAAGGGAGGGCAGGGGGCGACGCAGGCCTGCGCTACGTCCTCAGCTCCAGGGCAGGCCTGGGCCCCGCGTGCACGAAGTCACAAGGAAGCCGTGGGTCCCGGAGGCACCGCGAGGCTGCGCAGGCGCGCGCTCGCGCGTGTGCAGAGAGCAAGTCCGGAAGCCAGGGGGCGCTGCAGTTTCCCGGATGCCATCTTGGTTCCTGGCACTCTGTGCCAGGGCGCTGGCTCCACAGGCTGCTGCCCTCCCTGGGTTTCGAGGAACGGCAACAAATGAAGGACTTGGCACTGGCGTTATTTTACTTTCCTTTCCCAAGTCGCTTGCTCTCACTGACTTTCTAAAGATAACGGCGGCAATATTTTACGTTGTACAATAGGTGGAGAATGGTAATGCTTTATTCTGTGGCCCAAAGAAAGAAAATGATCTCTTAAAACATCAACACCGCCCCTCCCCACCCCCCCAAAAAAATCAACCCACTAACCAACAGACCAACCAGGAAAGAAAACTCATTCACTTTTTTCTTTTTATTGTGGGATAATTACCTATAGATGACTTCCCCTCAACCCCCCACCTCTAGTAAGAGTCAGGCAGGTGACTTTCTTTTACACGAAATTAGAAAGAGTTCTCTCTTTCAGGGGGAGGAATCTATCTGGCCCAAGCGACCCTTATAACATTGCTATGCGCAGAGGAGAATCACGTTGCTGCTTTGTGATATTCATTCTTGAAGAGCAAACTCGATTTTTAAAAAAAATATATTTTTCAAAGTCGATTCTTTATAAATGACTTTAACCAAGAAATTAACTGCTGTAGCTAGAGCACCAGTAAGGATAATCAGTTCAAGAGAGTCATTTCCCAGAATGTTACACAACTTGGATCATTGGCATAAGTCATTAATAGAATTACTTGGAAATAATTAATTTTTAAAACTACTTTTAATATTTTGTTCAATTCTACAATTGCTTATAATACTAGCTCTTTCTGTTTTCTAGTCAAGTAATTATAAAAGATTTTGGATAAGTTATGATGTTACTTTAAAAATGTATATTTCAACTCATTAAAAATCTTAATAAAAATCCAAATTTACAATTCCAGGAGCGGCTCCATAGGAGCAAAGGCTGGGCCTCCTACTCCCACCAGCAGAGGGCAACAACAAACAAACAAACAAACAAACAAACAAAAATCCAAATTTAGGTGTTTTGCTTCTCAAAGTTATATGACAGTACATTGGCAATAACTTGACTTTGATTAATATCTGGCTCTCAACGTAATCTTTTAGCCATCAACGCCATATGGACACCCCACCCCCATCCCAATGATACTAGATTTTATTTAGGTGACTTTTACTATAGAGATAAGCGGTAGTTCCATGGGTCTTGATTATAAAAAATGATAAACTTTCAATATTGCACTTGGCTTGTGGTCATAATTGACAATCAACTTCTGTGAAATAGGTCCCTTTTCTTAAAAAACAAACAAACAAGCAAACAACCCCCTCCCCCATGTACCAACAGGTTTACTCCATGGTAACTCACCAATTAGTACCAAATTAAGGATGTAATAATTAATTTATTAAACTCATTTTCTCACTTCCAGATGTCCACCTCGACGGTCCCCCCTTCTTTTTCCTTTTTCAGAGTTTATTCACAAGAAGGAGCCACTCTTGGTCCCAACTTACTAAACTTGATGATTTCTTTCTTTCTTTTTTGTTCATCAGCAAGAAACTAACCTTTAGTTCAGGTAATGCTCCCTCATCTCCAGCACCTTTTAGTTCCAATACGCAGAGCACATGCATTGTTAACCTTTAAATCCTTTGTATAAATATTTCTGGAAGAGCCTGTAAAATATCTCCCTTTGTGTTTCCTGACTTGCCAGTTGATGGCATTTAGACACCCTCTGGTACCAGCAGAGTGCTGTATTTTGCTTTCCTTAGGCTCCAGCTGGGCTACAATGACAGATTCCTGTCCCAGGCCAAGCTGGGCCATGGAGGCTGGGGCCACATGAGAAGCCAACTGAACCGGGGCCCCTCAGACAGCAAGATGAATGGCTGCTGTTTGAGTTTGAAATCCCGTGGTGGGAGTAAATATTGTTCAAGAGAAAGAGGCTTGACAAATATTGCGTCATCCTTTCAGAGCTGTCTTGATTAAAGCAGAATCTTTGGATTAAGTTGGTGCTCCATTCTAGATGTATCTATCTTGCTGTCAGGGGACTGCCCAACCCCCCCCCCCCCTTACGTCGGTCTGAAAGCAGACATATTGTTGGGGGTGGCCAAACAAGGCTGCGCCTCCCAAGAGGCTCGGGTCCACTCCTGATAATAGAAGGCAACTGAACACTGACACTTCACTGAGGATAATGGAGAAAGCACAGGCTTAGTGGGAAAAGGCCAGTTGTCACCTAAGTGACAAGCAACAGCTGAGCTCACACATCTGGAGTCTGACTAGGGCAAACATTCCGGCACCCCTTAGGGCTACACCTTGCTCAAGCTGGTCTGCAGAGGCAGATGGAAGTTCCTTTATTCCAAAAGTACACTTTAGAAAACCAGGGGGTGGACCCCACCGGTTACATAACATTAGTGGCAGGCACAGCCCTCTGAAGTACTGCCTGAAATACGGCAGCAGACAGAACTCTCCGCTCACCTGGGCACGAATTCATTAAGGATCATCTGTCCTTCACAGAACGCATTTTAAAAGACCCATCTATGGGCATGTGAACGGCTCTGGAAAGGCCAGATCAATGTGCGTGCGTGCTGACGGGTCCCACGGCGTGTTCCTTACCTCGTTCACGGTTGCAGTCCTGCTCTCCCATCCCGGTTTTTCAAACCAGCAACCAAACGTGTTTGCCTTATGATTCCGAATTCTTCCTAGGCAAGCTGCAACTCCGTGTGGTGCCAGCCGCCCTCCGCCGCCCCCCCCCCGCACCCCCCCGCCAGCCTCCTGAAGACAATCTGTGGACAATTTTCTCAAAGTCCCAAAAATAACACGGCCTTGCCAATAATCGCTGGCGATGTCGTTTGTTTTTCTTAGAGGGCAATGAAAATTTAACAGCTTTCTGCTGCATCCTGAATCCCGGCCCTGTTAATAATTATTAACATGCTTCGGGTTTTCAACTTTTTCTGTCGTGCGCGAAGAAGACGCTCCCCTCCCTGCCCCACTGTACCGCTGCCACATTCAGAAACAATCATCGCCGAGAAGGGGGAGAAAGCGGATGCAGCGTCCCTGCCCCCCCCCCCCCCCCAAACCCCACCGGCCCTCTCTCGCCCCAGAGCGTTAGGATGGGCTCAGGACCCTCCCTCCGGACGCCAGTGGGTGACAGGCGATCCTGAGTCGCCGACGAGGCAGGCTCCGGACCCTCACCTCCTCGCGCCCCCAACTCTGGGGACCTGGACTGGGCGTCCGCGCAGCGGAGAATCCCGGGGCGAGTTGCAGCGGCTGCAGCAAACCGGAGCAGCCTCTCGGGAGCGCTCTGGACGCTGCAGTGCCGGCTCTGCTTGCCCCTGTCTGACACTGACCACGGTGCCACTTGCTCCCTCTTATTTTTCTGCCCCACGGACAGCGTCTGGAGAGGTGTCACCGGCCCGCCGCGGTGCCACCGGGGGCTCCCGGCCCTCCCCCGGCGGCGCTCCAGCCCCCAGTCGCGCCCGCCGCCCCCTCTGCAGAGCCCGCTGCGAGCGGAGCTGCCACTCACCGCGCGCGAGCTCACCACTCCGCCGGACCGTCGGTCCTCGGCGCGCGCTGGGGCTGCGACGCGGCTGCCCGCGGCGTCAGAGATGGGCGAAGGTGGCCCGAGCGCGACCCATGCAGAGAGTCGCAGTGCCGGTTGCAGCGTGTCGCCGGCGCCTCTCCGGGAGGTCAGCGCAAGCGGCGAGGGGCTGGCATGGTTCGGGGCGCGCTGTCGAGCTGCTGCAGCCGCGGGAGGCGGCGCTCGCAGCGGGCTGCAGGCGGAGTGCGCTCGGGCTCCCAGCCCCGCGCCGCCGCCGCCGCGCACCCCGCCCCCCGGCCGCCGGCGCCCGGCGGGAGCGAAAACGCGGAGTGTGGAACCCGGTCCGCGGAATCCAGGCCGGCGCGGCCGCCCACGCGCGCCCCAGCTTGGCCGCGGGCTGTGAGGTCGGGGGCGGAGGGCCGGGCGGGCGTGCGGACGCGGAGCCGCGCAGAGACTGGCTGCTGCGCGCAGTCGGCGGGGCCGAGCGGGGGGGCGGGCTAGCTGCCAGGTGAAGTTCACCCGGGCGCGACCCAGGTCCTCAAGTGCGGCTCCCGGGTGATTCTGCCCCGCCCCCGACTTTACCCCTCTTCCCCACCTTTTTAACCGTCAATACTAATAAAGGATTGAAAGACAGAGAGGCTGAAGTGTTTTTTTTTTTTTTTAAAGACCAACCCAATTTCCTCTGATCAAACGCTTTGAGGATTGCCTGTTTGCGTTCCTCAGCCTTTGGTGCGCAGGGGAGGGGCGGGGAAGGTGGGTCTTAATTAGAATCTTAGATGTCTTCCGGCTGGTCGGGCCCCGCTAGAACCTCACTGGGACTAGATCCTGTGGAGAGTAATCCCACACACTGGACTGCGTCTCCACCTCTGGGCAAACAGCTTGGTATTCCAGAGCAAGAACCCCAAGATCCAGACCCTAGGCCCTTCCTTTCCCTGTGTGGATAGCTGTGGCACCTCACACAAGGACATCAGCTAGCCCTGACGGCCAGGAACCGACCCACGTTGAGTGGCACATTTAAAGCTGTGCTCCAACTATTAATCAGGACAAATCACGATCACTTCTCATCGGTCGAACAGCTATCCATGTTTTCCATCTGCCCAGTTCTCCTAGGCTGAATGGGCTCTCTGAGAAAGTTCTGCCCTGACAAGGATAACCTATGACATGGAGGACCGGTCCATTTCCTTATAACCCTAGGAGCCCCCTCCTCTAACACTTCCAGATCAGTGGGACGATTTTCCATGAGGTTGCAGAAACCAGGTGTAGTCACCCAGCCAGAGAGGGCTTCTCTGCCCTCTCAAGCCCTTCTACAATCATTTAGAATCATCTACAAGATCGGGGTGCTGATCCATGCAATTTTTAAAAAACCTCTTTAAGAAAAATCAAAACTGCCCTGTTCAGATTTTTTTTTTTTTGTTTCCAGCACCCACTCTCATTGATTTTCATTGGGAGCTCAACAGGGAGGACTCAGCAAAAATGGAGCTGATGAAGTAACATTTGAAGGCAAAAGGAAGAGGAAATGCTCCCAGCCCTGGGGAATGCAGGGCTTCAGCCTCTGGGTCTGGAATTCCAAGTCTGACTCACATCTCCTTGGACTATGGGAACTGTCTACTGCAGGGCCACAGAGCCTCTGAGCTCAGATCACTCAGGACTTAAGGCAGGTTGCTCTTTCAATAACCCCACTTGCTAGTGGTGTTTGTAACTGATGAGAATGAGCCAGAAAAACCGGGGCTGTTTTGCTCCTTAGCATTTTATTGGAGGTGGCCTTTGAAGTGTGACTGTTTATCTTGCCAGAGTTACAAATGCTTTTAGTAAGCTATAAATGGTTAGCTTCTTTCTAATCCCCAGAAGTCCAAGAAAATGGATGATGTTTTCATTCGGTCCACAGAGGGTTGTGAAAATTAGTATTTTATGGGCAAATGGTGCCCTCTCTTTGATAACATCTTGGGTGTTTGTGAATTTTCTCAATCAAGACCTTCAAGTGAAAACAGTTTCTCAGCAAACTGCCTGGCAAGAGAAAGAGGCTCAATGGAAACCAGTATGGGAGACACTCTCACTTAACTCATGCGACACCACCTTCATGAAAATATTCTCTTCAGTGAGTCTATAGGCATCTATTGTGAGACTCTCTTAGCCATGGTTGGGTAGGGTGAAGCTAAAAACCAAACCCAACAAACCAAACTCCCTGCCGGCGACTTGATTCCAACTCTTATTGACCCTATAGGACAGAGGAGAATGTTCTGGGGAGTTTCTGAGGCTGTGACTCTTTATAGGAGTAGACGGCCTCACTCTCCCTTAACCGCTGACCTTGTGGTTAGTAGCCCAACAAGTAAATCATGACACCACCAGAGCTCCTGGGTGAAGCACAGGGAGGAAAGAATGGAGTTTGCACACAGCTCTCCCTAGGGATTGGGTAGAGGCAACTTCCTTATGGAAAGAAATCTGATATGAGAGAATTTATAGGTTCTTATAATTTATTAATTGAGCATCGTCCAAGAATCAGCTGATTAAAACCCTACAGGTCACAACAATTGGCTCTGCACTGCTGATGGGGATGGCCCAGGGCCAGTGTGCAATGTTGTGTTCTGTTGTGAACAGGGGCCTACTCAAGGGCATCTAGAAAGAAAAAGTAACATTACACATAGGTGTTTCAAAAAGTTTTTGGGAAAATAGATCTAAAAGATAACGGACCACTTCCATGAACTTTTTGAAGCCCCTTAGACTTGCTAAGCATAAAAATCAACTCTGTGACAATGAGTTTGGGGTGTGTGTGTGTGTGTGTGTGTGCTTATTGTTCCTTTGGAAGTGTGTCTGAGAAGTATCAATGCAAATGTGAACCACAAATCATAGAATGAAATCCTTGACAACTTCAAGGAAGTTGAGTCTCCAGTCAAGCAGTAGTCAAGAGATTAAAGGACACAATGCAATAGGTAAATCTGCTGCATAGGTCCTCTTTCAAGTGTTAGAAAGTGAGCCTCCTACTCTACAGACTTGGATGATTCTGACCCAAACCATGCTATTTTCACTTGCCTTACATACATTGGAAAATTGGACAGTGAATAAAGGAGATGGGAGAAAAACCAATGCATGTGAACTGTGGTGTTAGTGAAGAATATTAAAAGTACCACCAACTGCCAAAAGAACAAACAAATATGTCTTGGAAGAAGTACAGTCAGAATGCTCCTTAGAGGCAAGAGTGGCAAGACTTTGGCTCCCGTACTTCCGGCAAGTTTTCAGGAGAGACCAGTGGCTGGAGAAGGACATGGTGCGTGGTAAAGCAGAGGGGCAGTGGGAAAGAGGAAGCATCTCAATGAGATGGATTGTCACAGTGACTGCAACAATGGGCTCAGCTAGGAGAACAATGGTGAGGACTTCATACAGTTGCTTTGAGTGGGAGCTGACTCAATGGTACCTAAAAACCAAACCAAACTCATGACTGTGGAATCAACGCTGACTCATTGTGACCCTTTGTGGGCTTCTGAGACTGTGACTGTTTATGAGCATAGAACGCCCAATCTCTCTCCCAAGGAGGCACCGGTGGTTTCAAACTGTCAACCCCGCGGACCACAGCTTACGTCGTAACCACCGCACCACCAGGGCTCCCTAACAACAGCTCGTAGTTGTGAAATGACTTTGGGTGGTACATGTCAGAATGATCTGAAGTCAAATCTTAGATTGCTGTTCACCAGAGGTAGTCTAGAGTATTGGGATTAACCTCTTCGCTCTTGAGTTTCTTTATTTGTAAATGAGGCATAAGATTCACATCCGAGGTGTGCAGAAAAGACTTCATTGGTGGTACTTGTAAATATATCCCCCATGACTGCTCTTTTTCTGGACTAGATGACATGTAAGATCCTATGAGTAATGAAAGAACCATGCCTTATTGAATTAATCTGAAAACCAATCCATCACTGTGGACTACTGGTTTGCTTCTGGGGTTGTTTTTATTATACTGATAGAGTTATTTTCTTTATTTTTACAAGTCAACATGGTAATTTCCTTTCCATAAAGAAACCAGTGTTCTTTGAGTATGTCTACTTTTCTTTTAAACCTTCGATTGCAAATAAATTTTTATTTTCATGTTACCCAGCCAAGTCACCTCCTGGCTCACTGAGGAGGATTTTCAGTTGAGGTCACACGCCTGAGACTTGACAGAGGAGCAAGCTGATAGTGTTGTAAGATCCTGTTTTGATTTCTACATGCTTTGCTTGTGCTTTTACCTATGCCTCTCATTCATCACATCTGCAACTCCTTTCTCTGACCTGTAGACTCAGCCCCACCCAAAGTTTCCTGGGTTAATCAGTTTTGGCCCTAGAAAGAATTTCATAGGCTTCCTATAAGGTATGCTGCCCACCTGAAAATTCTACGCAAGCTTCCCAACATTACAGGAGAAAGTGCAAGCTCCTTAGATTACTTTAAGAGGTGCTTCGTACTTGCACTTTGCTGAGCTCTATATTTTCCTACCGTTCCCCACCCTTGTTTGCTAGAACCATATTAAACTATTTGCACTTCTCCAAAGCATCACTCTGTTTTAGTCCTCTGTGCTTTGAACATCCTTGGAAAGTGCTCTGCTGATCACTGTCCCCCTCGTTACCTAACTCCTTGTGCTTTCAAATTTCACGCAGGCAGCACCCTTCTGGCCATTCTTTGATGTGACTGTCTATTTGTTTTGTGTGTCCAGCATCTGCTCTTCTTCCCTTGGCATGCCCAGACTTTCCTTTGCGGAGCCTCTTTGCCCCCTTCTAGGGCACCAAGTCTTGTTGGGGACTCATCCTTGGTTTTGGTGTTAGGATCACATCATCTAGACCTGGAAAATTAAACCGTGCATCCCCTTGACTATAAGACTGGTTCATGAGTGGACATGGGATCCAGGCCCCAGAGCTGTGCAGGAACTGATAAGATTTCTTCAATAATTATCTCAACAGACATATATTGATGACTTGTGTATAAGTCAACCCTTTGATAGGAATTCAACAGAAAACAATCCAAGTCCCTACTCTTTTCCATCTTATATTGCTGTAATGAGGAGTTGGTCTCTTGCTTTTGTAACAGCTGTGAGAAAGACAAAGGTTGATACTGAGCAGCTGTGTTACACCCTTTGCGCATGCAGTGAACCTAAAGAAGAGAGAGCTGAGAGGTGGCGAGAAGACGATCTTCTGGTGTGAGTCTCAGAAACAAACCCTGTAAGGGAAACCCAACAAAACAAAATCTACCGCTGAAAATCCCAAGTTAACATAATATTTTCTCTTTTTTTAAAGACAATTTGAGGTTTAAGGGATTTGCTGTGGTTGCCAACCCTGTGATTAGCAGTTTGAAACCATCATCCCCTCTTCAGGAGAAAGATGACACTTTCTGCTCCTCCAAACAGGTAGAGTCATGGACACCCTGAGGGTGTACTACTCCGTGTACCCCATGTAGTGCCCCGTGTACTGCTCTGCCCTCTCAGGTTTGCCATGAGTCCAAATTGCCATGATGGCCGTGAGCATTTACTGGACACCCCTCATCGTTTAGATGAGGCTTTACTTTGTTCACCATCGCTCTTCCCTGTTATTTCATTGATCTCTGTGATAATTTATTGCCCCATCTTACTTTTTCTTCTAAAATGTGAGTCCACATGCAGTCATGCGGTGATGACATACTTAGTGCTTGCAGAGTGGCATACTTTGAAAACAAGTATGAAAAGTGAGTTGCAGAAACCAGAGATGTCATGAAATGCGCCCCATAGCATGGGGCATGCTTTATCTTTCTCTCGCATCACGAAAAGCTAATGTGAAAAACTTTCGTTGTTACGAACAACCGAAAATGTCTCCAAGATGAAATAGTCTTATTTATAAAAGAAGCACAATTAAATGTAAAAGCACAAATTAGGCTCTTCCTGCCTTAGCTTCTCATGAAGAAGGCTTTAGAAAAATGAGCAATTTGCTTACAAAGCACTCAAGGATGTGAGGTTTTTTAAGGGGCTGTTTCTCAGAGCATCTCTCAAGTCAATGACATTCTTCAGTGGGAATAACTTGATTCTTTTCCCTCTGTGATAAGTGCTTTACAGAATACTTGATGTCAAAATTAATAAAGTGATTTGTAGTATATAGCAGGAGAAAACCACACAGGTAGAGGGAGACTGAGGCAAAGGCTTCCTGGAAAAAGTGGTACTTAAAATATGGATTACCTCACTGTCTGTATATGTATGTGCATATGAGGGTAAGTAAAAAAACACTGTTACAAAACCATAGATGCCTTATGAAACCCCAAATCAAGTTATGAAGCTATTGTTTCTCATGTTATCCTCCATCTAGGTCTAGAAACTTCTGGAGGTGGTGGCTGCAGCTACCTTTTTCTAACCTTTCCCTGCAGAAGACTTCTTTAAAGTATTGGGGAGCAGGGATGTCTCTTGAATTTAAAGTGTACTTGACCCAAGTGTAATTGCCCCACATTGTGTGAAGGTTGGACAAAGGATAGGGAGAATGAAGAAGTATGGATGCATTTGAATCATGGTGCTGACAAAGAATATTAGAAGTACCATGGACTGCCAAAAAAGAACAAGCAACTGTGTCTTGGGAGAACTATAAGCAGAATGCTTCTCAGAAGCAAGGCTGGTGAGACTTTGTCTCATGCACTTTGGACAGAATCAAGAGGGACCAGGCCCTGGAAAAGAACATCGTGTGTTGCAGAGTAGAAGGTCTGTGACAGAGAGGAAGACTCTCAGTGAGAAGCCCTGACCCTGTGAAGCAAAAATGAGGTCAAGCACGACGAGCCTGGGGAGCCCTGCCAGACTGGGCACTGTTTCTTCCTCCCTTATGTAGAGCTGCAATGAGGTGCACCCACATGCAACAACCGTCCTTCCCTGAATAGCTCTGCACTCGTCAATTTCTACCTTGCAAACGCAGGAGCCCTAGTATTCTCAAGGGACTCCATCATGGTTCTTTGAAATGTTATAAAGGGGCAAGATCAGGGATACAGGTTTGGAGGCAAGCTTTCCCAATGAAATGCTCATAGGATAGCCCTTACTATTTTTGAAAAATGAGCCTGGGGAGCCCTACCAATATGCCAGGTGCATATTAGTGATAGGAAAAAAAAATCACTCAGTACAACTTTCCTGTTTTTTCTTTTCCTCACCAATGCAGTTTTAAATTCTCTGAAACTTCTTCCTAATAGGACCCTGCAATCTTCTTGTGTTTTTTTTTTGAGGAAAATCTATCAAGATATCTCCTTGGGAACCTCTCCAGCCAGTTAACATGCCTCCGGAGCTGGCTTCTCTGCTTGTACTGGCCTAGTAGCCACTGATTTTATTGGCCTTTTTTTTTTTAAGGTACCCTAAAGAGACTAGGACAAATGTATTCCTGAGAGAACTTGTCTACAACCATCCACTGAGATCAGAGCCATGTTGAAACATGAATGGTTTACAACCAATCCTTACCAGAATAAACTGGAGCCCGAGCAGTACACCTTTTTTGATGGTATCGTGTGTGTGTGTGTGTGTGTGCGTGCACGTGGCATGTATCTACATATTTTAGAAAGAAGGGACAAGTATAAAAGCCAGGAAGTGAGTTCAAATATGGTGAATATGAAGAACTGATATATGTCTAGTGTGGGTATAGTTCGGGAGGCAAAGGATGAGTCTGAAGAGTTGGTCAGAGATGGGGTCATGAAAAACTTACTGTCATGAGAGTGGAAGATGCTGAATTAAATTTTGTATGTCAAGAGAAAGAAAAATTCTGAATATACTAAAGGAAACCAATAAAAATCAGATAGGAAAGAATATAGGGGAACGTGGTACAAATGAGGACCAAAAAGATATTTCAAGAAAGGACTAATACTTACCCTTTCCTGAGAAGTTCTGATTGCTGTTTGCAGCAGTTAAGGTAGCTCTGCCCCCCAACTCCTGTCCATCCATGTTCAATGGAAAGAAATATGGTTCCAAACAGTAGGGACTACGTGATCCAGGGGTTGGGCTGATCTTTGGAAGCAGATTCTAGACATAATTGCGTTTCATGGAGCCCTCAGAGGTCTGACCGAGGCCCTCAAAACTCCTGCTAGATCGCCTGTGGGGCTTCTCTGGAAGGTTATACACTCTGTAACAGTTCCATAAAGAGGTCTGCCTATCCTGCACACCCTGCAAAAGAAATTCTCCCCAATACATTTTTTCCCCAACTAAGTTTTGGAGAGTTTAGCCAGCAATGAGCTTGAAATTAGAATTCCTGGGCAATACTCAGTAACCCAATATTGCTGATTAAAACAAACCAAGAATGTTATATTTTAACAAGCAACTCAGCTCATATGTGACAAGGAAGTCCACCCCGGACATATACAAGAATTTCAGGTCATTCCTGCCTGCTCCATGGTGAATGGAGGGAGGATATTTGGCCAGGATCCCAGCAATCTTTGTAACCTTTTTGATTTCCTGTCTTCTCCTCGGGACTGTATGCAGCCTAATGAAATGTTGTAACTGCAGTGCCTTGCACAGTGACTTGAACAGAACCCATGCTCAATATGTGGTGAATGAATAAATGAACATAGGACTTCCAGGAGGGTGCTGTTGGGGAGAAGAGAGTGAGCTGGCAGCATGTGGTGCCTCAAGGTGACCAAGTCAAGGTTAGTCTGGTCCACAGTCTGAGCTCAGAGAAGGGAGTTGAGAACAGAAAGTCAGAGATAGTGAGGCAGGAGCCTGGAGGAGGTAACAGTTGGGTTTACGGATGGATTAGAACCTCCCCTGAAGGAAGAGCGCCGGCTTATCAAGAGTTCATCCGAGGGCAGTGAGGCTCCAGTTTGCACAAAAAGACTAGTGGAAAAGTTGGAAGCTATGAAATCCAACAGTATCAACACACGTCAGGGACCCAGCTGCTAGTTGGAGGAGTCCCCTAGCAGATACCCAGCTTTGGGAGAAAGACCAATTTCATATGTCCATGCTTAAAATGGAAGAGCTGAGACTGGAGAATGGATGGGCGTTTTGTTTCTTTTGGTTTCTGGATTCTGGTTTCCTTATTCACACTTCAAACCAGATGGTATGGATTTCACATACCTGCGAGTGTGTGAGGAGAGAGGAAAGGAAAGAGGAGATGCTAGCTGCACAGCTGATGGTGCTGGTGGGGTTAGTTGTCCCTGAAGTTGATTCTGACCCTACGTGGTGTGTGTGTGTGTGTGTGTGTGTGTGTGTGTACATTATAGAACTGCTCTGTTGAGTTCTCTGGGCTGTGAGCTTTTGGAAGCAGGTCAGTAGGCTTACCTTGGTAGACACGACATGCCACCTTTCCAAAAGCTAGTGGCCCAGTGCTTAACTGCTTGCACCACCAGGCATTCCGCAGTTGTTCACCCTATCTGTGCTACTTCAGATCTTTTTTGTGTGTAGACTACTTTTTTCATTTGGGCCTATACAATCTTTAAAGCATACCATGGTGGCTTCTGATGCTCTTTCTGGAAATTTCTGGGTTAAAAAAATACTTTGTTCTCTCTCTCTTTCATCTAAAAAGTAACTCAAGAACTTGAAGTTGAGCTGCTGAAGAAAGACTAAAATCGATTCTCCACTGCAGGAGCTCTAAATAGTACATTTTATTACAGAGGTTTTCCTTTCTATAAAAAGTAGCAGTTCTTGCTCCAGAATGTTGCTTATTCTACTGCTTCAGCCCCTAGCTTGAGGATCTCCTATAGATAGCACACAGTGTTCCATAAATACCTTTAAGTATGACCTACAGTGCCTGACTTAGCTTTCACCCCTCACTGATGCTGTTGGGGGTGGGGAGAGCACGGCGCAGTCCAGAAGTTCCCAGATGCCTTAGGATCATTGCACAGATCCTACTCACACTCTTACCCACACCCCAACTTCCACTCTTGAGTCCAGAATTTGTGGGTCAGCAAAACAAAATTAAACGACAACACATACAAGAAGAAAACGACACGGGGGATAATGTAGCTGTGAGCTATACTTAAAAATACACAGAGAAGATACAACAAATCCCACAATAACTTTCCAACAGAGATGGTTAGATTCAAAGGCTCTTTTCCCTTGGACTTTAAAATGGAGAAGGAAAAATTGTGGGATGGTGGCCGCTTGCTGTCTCATGAATAGATGGTGGGACACGAAGCCCTTGGAGTCGCTCATCAATACTGAAAATTGAGGTCGGGCAGACAAATGATGGGACAGGACTGGGAGCCACTCTTGCCCTTGAACCTCTGAAGCTGTTTTCCCTCAGGAAATGGTTTTCTGGTGAGCAAGAGCCATGAACTGGCCCAGAGAGGAGACTTCTTGTGTGACTGTGCTGACTATGTGCCTCAAACTCCCTCTTTTCTACATTGCAGTCCTAAAACATTGGCAAAATGACATGCCTCTCATGATTGAGAGCTGTAGAAAGGAAATTAGTTTATGAAATCCATTAAGTTAAAAGGCAAGTGGGAGCCTGAAACCATAATCAAATGGTAATATTTTAATTTTCTGGATTAGTTGTGTGCTGGGGAATTTTTCTTTTCATTTAGCTTTCTGCCTTGCAAAATAGAGATGTCTAAGAAGGCTTATCCAGAATGGGGGAAATTAGGGTGATGTTCAAGTCAACACACCTAATCCTCTTTTATAGAGTTTTGGTGCTAGCCAACTTTTTATGAAAGCATGATTTAGGCCACTAAAACAAAATAATTCAATATGAGAACAAGATCTATCAGCCTGCACCCCTTTATAAAAAGCACAGAGAAAGGGGGCCAGCAATGAAGTCCGAGAGTCGGGAATAGATTTTCCCCAAACAGATGACTTGAGAATGTCAGATCTCAGCCCCTGCTTCTCCCTGGCATTGGGGTGTCCACGCCTGCAAGGGAAGGGGAGCCTCTCATCTGAAATCGGAATTTGCTCCTAAGCAGCTGTGGTCCTTTCACTTTCTGGTTCACTAGGTTAAAATAGGCAAGCGAGCCTGTCAGCGAGTCGGAGAGAAATGTGACTAAAGCACGAGGCTTCTCTCTCTGCTCAGAGATTTTTTTTCTCTGCAAGAACCAGGAAAGGTGTGTGGGTGACAAGTGTAAGGAGGAAAAGGGAGGAGGAAGGAGGGGCAATGCTCAAAACACAGCCAAAGGGAATGAAGGCCTTGTCACAGCTGCTCCAGGGAGACACTGATCCGACTCCCCGCCCCACGTGGGGCGGCTGCTGCAGTCAGAGGGAGCTCTCTGCAGCAGTCAAGTCAATGACAGCAGCTCTGATTCATAGGAGGTTGTCACTGTGCAAATGTCCGTCCCTAAACTCAGTGCTTGGCACTTAGTAAACTTGTTGCAGCTGCTGTTGTTATTATTATTATTAATTAATATCTTAGATAATCTGTGAGGGTCGTGCTATCTTTTCTGATTGAAAGCTGAGATGGATTGACAATGTCTCTCAGAAAACTGTCAAGGTGTCTCTTCACCGATTTATGAACATCTTAAAGATGGGGAGGAGACTGCGTTATTGTCAGTACTTCAGTATTGTGTTTGGAGTGAGGTTGCTTCACATGTCGGCCATGTGATAGCTACGTTTTGCCCATCTCTTGGTACACTGTATGTCTAGTCTTAAAATATTTGTTATATTTTGCCTATTTTAAAGCCCTACTTCAATTGTTGGACCTCTGAAGTCAGGAGCCAATCCCCAGGTGTCTTTATGTTACGCATGTAGGTTACTCACATGTTACTAAATACCTATGGCTGGACGAGCAAAGAAGAAAGAGTGTGTTTGAACTCTGGAGCTGGGCAGAATATCCAGAGGACCATGGAGTGCCAAAAGAACAGACGAATCTGTCTTGGACAAAGAACAGCTAGAATGCTCTTTGGAGGAAGGATGGTGAGACTTTGACTCATGAACTTGAGCCATGCTGTCAGGAGAGACCGTTCTCTGGAGAGAACATCCTGTTTGGTAAGGTGGAGCAGCAGCAGGAAAGAGGAAGGTCCTCAACCAGATGGACTTGAGCATGCGAACAATTGTGAAGGTGTCGCAGGACCAGACAGTGTCTCTTCTATTGTGCATTGGGTCTCTCTGAGTCAGAACCAACTCAAGGTCACCTTATACAACGACTTTGGGTGGAACATGCAATGGTTTGGGGGAGAACTATCTGAATGCAACTCTTAGCTCTGGTGCTGTCTCTGCCAGGAATCCTTAAGTGTTCAACTTTTAGCAAGAGGTTGCAGGGTTGAACCCACTCAGAGGAACCTTAGAAACGAGGCTCAGGGATTTGCTTTGGAACAAACACAACTTCTTCCTTCCTTCCTTCCTTCTTTCCTCCCTCCCTCCCTCCCTCCCTTCCTTCCTTCCTTCCTTCCTTCCTTCCTTCCTTCCTTCCTTCCTTCCTTCCTTCCTTCCTCTCTCCCTCCCTTCTGTCCAGTCTCATGAGCATTGTGTGCTGTTCCTGTGCACATGTGTGTTAGTGGGTCTTTTAAAAATAGTTCTGAAAGGCCGTGGCCTTGAACACCATTGGGCCGCACCACACACATGAGGTTTCCATCCATCAGAATGAACTGTGTGCTGACCGACAACAGTGATCACAGTGATCCGATCTAAATGCAACTCACACTGCTTGCTTACTTTCATGTCTATCTAATGCATAATTCCACATCCTCAATATGCCCCTCTTACAAAAATGCTTTCCCACGAGTCATGGACCTGATTGGTTCCAACCCCTCATTTTCATTTTTCTAGAGGAAGAGAGAAATGAAATGTGCTCACCCAAAAGAAAAGAAGAAGCCCTTCCACGCACAGAGCACAGTGGGGATGAGAACACCTAGTTCCCACTGTGGTCTCTTCACCAATGGAGAAACCAATGCCCTGAAGGAAAACGCTCATGAGTCCAGGTGGTAAAGTGATGGTAAAGTGAGGTGCAGCACGAGCTGGCAAGTGACAGGTCTCCAGTTTTGTGTCTAATAACTATTAGGCACATATCACCCTGCTTGTTCCGCATGCCATTCAGTACTGCAGGCTCATAGGAAAGCTCTGCTTTCATGTAGGGCAAAGAGAAAAGGCAGTAGCTTCCTGGTAGGCCTATGTACATAAGAGGGAGAACATGGCAGGAAAGAGTGTGCCTGCTTGTTTTCCTATCCACGGTCGTATAGCAGGTGAGGTTTCTCCCTCAAGGTTCTTCTTAAGCAGTTATTTCTGGGCCACCCGCCACAGGAGAAATACTTTTTCCCTTGGCGACAATCTGCAAGGGAGCCTGCAGGAGGCTTTCTTTTTCCTCTTCTCTTTGCAGCCCACACGATGGCCTCCTTCTTGGACACAGGGCCTGCTCCTATGAGTTCAAACCCATCAAGCAGTTGTGAGGATGGCATGTGTCTGTTTTCTCTGTGTACACCAGGTGGATGATGATTTGCAGCAGCTTCGACAGCACCTAACAACAGCAACACAGGCTACACACAGTGCCAGGTAGAGAGCTAAGGGCCCAGCCGCTAACCAGATGCCTTCCCTGCCCTTAAGGAGCACGGCCGATTCTCAGGGAGACAAACGCCGTTCAACACCCACCCGATAGTGAATTAAAGGCTGAAAAGGGAGTCTGCTCCGTGTTCGGAGGTGCACCAAGGAAATAGCAGCTAATGCCATCTGTGAGGCCGGACATGTCTCTCTGGAGATAGGGCATTGGTAAAGGTAATGAGGGAGGATGGCTGGGGTGGAAGAAGCCCCTGAGCAGGTGGGCTAGGTTGAGGGGCAGCAGGTACAGATGCATGAAGACCCAAGAGAGGACAGCACCCCAAAGGGAATCAGAAGTAGTTCGGTATAGTAGAGGTGTGTGGAGACGAGTTGCAGACAGGCACAGAGAAGCGGGGCTCAAAAGGATGCTGGATGCCGTGCTAAGGGGTGAGCGTGTCAGCTTACAGTGATGGGGACAAGAAACTAGTAGAGCAGAACGGACTGTGCTAATGTCCTTCCCCTCAACATCGCTGCATATAAATAGTATTGCTAAAGGGAAAAGAAAGACTATATCTAGGCTCATTTCATTTTTCTACCAAGATGAAAATTCGTCCTTAGAAATACATTTCGCTGTTTTGCAATGGTTAGGCTTCTTCAAGTGATATGCAATCAAAATTAATGCATCACTATTTCCCATGGAGTCAAAGTGAATTTTCAGAAATTCAAGGGAAAACAGTCTTCTTCCAGGAATTATGGAGATCTGTGTTTGGGGGCCGAGTCTGCTTCTAAGAGGGTATTTAGTAAGAATCCTCTCTGCCCTGGCCTTTGCCATTCCTTGGGTGAGGGGAGAAGAAGCTTTCCAAGGGTCTGTCAGCAGTAAGGTTGGGATATGGACTCTAGAAGGGGTGTGTGCTTCTTTGGATTCATTGTAGGAGCCCCAGTGGCACAGCGGTTAAACATCCAGCTGGAAACCGACAGGTGGCTACTTGGTAGAAGAGAGATGTGGCAGTTTGCGTCAGTAAGAGTTTACTGCTGCTTGGCTTGCTATGGTCACTCTGGGTTGGAATCAACTCAATGGGAGAAGGGTTTGGGGCACATTCAATCAAATTCCCCAAAGAATATGGGTCACTGATTCAAGGCAAACCCAATCCTTTAACCTAGAGTAGAAGACAAAAATCATGTAGCAAAATGTAGAAAGTCAAGGTTATAGGATGCTAACTTTTAACGTTGCCAAAGAAGATATAATCAGACAGAATAAAATGATGCCGTGGTTCTCGGCAAAACATGTAAAGTCTGAGATATCAGAATCGAGGGCAGTCTTCTTAAGGACATGATGCTATCTAACTTCACAGTCATTAATATATGTGGCTCGGTGGGGAAATGACCTGATGGTCTTCTCTCATGAAGAGTGCAGTTTAGAAACCCTGTGAGGAAGTTCTGCTGCCTTTCCTGGGACACGGGGAGTTGAAATGGAAGTGATGACACTGAGCAACAATGAAGACAGTACATGACCAGGTGTGAAATGGAAGAAGTAGACCACGTGTCCACATCGCAAGGTAAGCCTCCCTGTCACTCCCTCTCCCAACCACCCATCTTCCTCCTCAGGTTCACTATCCATACTGTCTAGCTAATATTCAGATAGGAGAAATATGACAAGTTACAAAGACCTTGAGGATTAAGGATTTATCATACAAGGAATTCCCCTCCCCTCACTGCAGAAGAATCGTAATTTTTTAAAAAAGTTCTTCACACATGTAGGTTATTGAATAAGTAATGCATGATAAATTCTACATTACCTATTTGAATTCCAGAATACTTCTTGAGCTTTCCATAGGTTTAAAAATTTAAAGAAGCATGTAGGCAAAATTCCAAAATGCTGTTGAATTAACAAACAAACAAGAACAGACTTTTTGTCTGGAATATTTTTGAGGGGGAGGTTATCTTCAGGCCCATCTATCTCTTTGCTCTAAAGCAATCTTAATTTAACTTCTAAATAATGTTTAATTTTTAATAGGACTACGACTTGATTTTTATTTCAAGAAAATTGAGTCCCAACATGAAGCACTGCCATGGAATGGGGAGACCTCTCAGATGAAATTGTTCAGTGTTATCCGTTTTATCCATTTGCACATGAGTGCAAAGGAACGGCATTTGATTGGACATAATTACTGTTTAGCTGTTCTTCCAGGAAGTCATTGGTCAACAGGTCGGACTACTTCTAGAGTGCCACTCCTGGAATGTCAAAACGGTACTCTGTAATCAACACGGAGAGGATCCTTATCTTCTGTTAGCCAAAGTAGGTGACTTGGATTTGCGGCAGTGCCACCTTGTCCAGGTCCAAATTAAAACAAGAGGACGGGGGCAGGGCAGGGATCTAGCCAGGGTCTTGTACAAAAACTACAAAACACTGCCGAAAGAGCTTAGAGAAGATTTAAATAAGTGGAAAATATCCCATGTTTATGGATCAGAAGAGTTCATATTAAGATGACAACTGCACCCCAAATGATCTTAGATTCAGTACAATCCTGGTAAAAATGCAAACAGCCTTCTTTACAGATATAGGAAAACCAATCCTCACTTTTATACAGAGAGGCAAGAGGTGCTGACTAGTTAAAACTACACTGGAAGAGACGAATAAAGTTGGAGGAATCACACTTCCTGATTTTAAAACATAATCTACAGCCTCAGTGATCACACTAGCCTGCGATTGATAAAACAATAGACACACAGACGATGAAGCATAACTGAAAGTCCAGAAATAAACTCACATATCTACTGTCGATTAAGTTTTGACAAGGGTGGGGAAGAAGTCTCTTTAATAAACAGTGTTAGAAAATTGGATTTCTGCATGCAGACAAGTGAGGAGGAATTCTTGCCTCACATCATAACAAAAGCAAATTCAAAATGAACTAAGTACCTCAATGTGCAAACTAAACCCATAAAATTCTTGGGAGAACAAGCAGAGACTATGTTGTCAGGCCCAGCTTGCAAGAATAGAGTGTCTAATATAGTAACAGAAGTTCAAGCAGCAGAAAGATAAAGCAAACAAACGAGAAATGGAAAATTTTTGTTCATCAAAAGACTTTATTAAATAAGTAAAAAGGCAAACTACTGACTGACATATTTCTTTGGAAATCATAAGTCCAACAGTAATCTAATAACCAAAGTCTGCACAACTTTGTCAATTTAACAATAAAAAATCACAGAAAAGGACTTAAACCTACAGTTCATGAAATAGGTCACTCAAGTGATGCAAACACAGAACAAGGTGCTTGGTGTCATCAGCCTCCAAAAGTGCAAATCCAAATTCCAAGGAGCTGCTTGGATACTACCACTAGAATGAGTCAGATGAAAACAAACAAATAAACAAGCCAAACAAGAAAATAACAAGGGTTTGCTAGGATGTGGGGAAATTGGAACCCCAGCCCGTTGCTGGTGAGAACGTAAATAGTGCCAGCACTGTGGAAAATAGTTTGACATTTCCTCAAAAGAAGAAGAATTAAAAAAAAATAGAATTATCATATGACCCAGCAAATTCCACTCTTAAGCATGTACCCCAAAGACTTGAAAGCAGAGATTCAAAATTAGGTTTGTACATCAGCATTCATTGTGACACTAATCACACTAGACAAAAAATGAAAAACTACTTCAATGCTCCTCAGTTGATGAATGGATTAAAAACAAATACATGTAATGAAGTACCTTTCAGTTAGTAGGAGCAATGGAGTCTTGATCAATACTACTCTATGGACGGAGTTGGAAGACCTGATGCTGAGAAAATCAAATCCATCACAAATGAACAAATATTTTATGAACTCACTTATAGAAAGAAGATGAGAAAAGGGAAATGTCTAGAGACCAAAGTTTATTAGTGGTTGTCAGGGAGGGAGGAGTTTGCATTGATTGAGAGAATGGTTGCCCCACCAATTATTGTAATTATTATCATTAAGTTGTATACCTGTAAAAGTTGAATTGGCAAAAGTTTTGTGATAGACAACAACAACAACAAATTAACTCTGGAAGCTGCTTCTATACAATCAAAAACCTTATGGGACTTGACTCGGGTTTGGAAGTTTAGAGTCATGGGTTCAAGAGCCATTCACTTAATTGATCTTATACATATTTTGTGCTTATTTTCTACTTCCTAGTTAATTGTATAAGGAGTCCTGATGTTTTCATGGGTTATACCTTTCTTCGTTGCTTGAAAGACCAGCATTTCAAGCACACCAGCCACTCTAAGGGAGACAAAAAGTAGGCTTTCTGCTTTTGCAGCAATATCCAGCACCAGAAAGCCAAAGGGCAGTTCTAACACAGGGTCACTGTAAGTCAGACCTACTTAGTGGTTCTTGAGTGAGTAGGTTCATTGTGTAGTGCTTGGACTCTTAAAACCATCCATTCAAAGCACAGTTGGTCTCTATTTGCCCGGAGATACAGAAGGAGGACCAGGAATTGGAGGAGAATATGGAATGTGTGTTTAATTGCCTCCTTGAATGGTTTACATCTTGAAGTACTGGATGGTGCCCAGTTACTATTACTGAACATATCAATAAAGATTTTGTGGAGGAATCCTGATCAAAAGGGGTGAGCAAAACTGATATTCCAGCATTAGAACAACATACAAGCTATCATAATACAACAAACTGACACATGGTAGAAAAACCATAAGAGAGAGGACTAGAAGCTTTGGATAATGCACTTCATACAATTTGGTCTTCAACTGCTGCCTGTAACAAGAAAGATTGGGATCAGGTCAATTTTGCTGACCAAAATTTCAAATCCTCATGGAATCAAGACTTTCTGGAGTCTTAGAGTTGATGAATCCCTGAATCTGTTGCTCTGAGATGCTGCCCTATAATCTTCAAACCAAAATGGTCTTCTGAATCTTAAAACTGAAAAATAGTTTAGCTTAACTAGTAAAAAACTCTGTCTTGACCATTGTGCTCTTTGAAGAGCTACCTACATGGGATCCTTAACTTGAAAGATTAATTTGGAACCTTAGGGATCAAGTTGAAAGTAAGTTCCTGTCCTATTAGCAGGGGAGGAAGAACTCAGAAAAGGAGAGTGATAATGGTTGCACAACTTGAAGAGTACAATCAGTGTCACTAAATAGGACATGTAGAAAAAAAAGATGGGGTTGGCGGGAGAAGGGGAGGATTTGAGATAGACTTTCTATATATGCTACTAAAAAGGATGCTATTGATGGTCAGAATGGATATCTTTCCCCCTCTGAATCTTAGGCTACTAGTAAATGAAGCCCTGTAATATGGTTGTTAGTTACATTCAAATTGGTTTTAATTCATGACAATCTTGTATACCACACAAGGAAATGTTGCCTCCATTGTTACAGTCTCTGTGTATTTTGTGGGCCTTCCAAATTGGGATGCTTTTCTTTCAGATAATATTGTTATGGTCCATAGGATTTTTCACTGGATAATTTTTGGAAATAGATTGACAGACTGTTCTTACTCATCTTTCTTGACCTGAAAGTGCCACTGAAATTGTCCACCATGGGTGACCCGGCTTGTATTTGAAATAGTGGTAGATTAGCTTTCAGCATTACTACGACACACACACTATCATATAGCAATGAACCAACGTGTGAGGGTGGAAAACTTAAGAGAGCATCAGAGTCTTGGGATTAGTGCACACCGTACAGTTTGCTCCTAGATCACTTCCTGTACCATGAAAGATTGACATCAGAGGAATAATTTCCAGAAAACTAAGTTTTTTGAAAATTTAAACAAACAAACAAAAAACTTAAACAGAAAGCAATGATTGAGTGGTTAAAGATAAATCAGGCTTCTTTCCAGGGGGCTGAGAAACTCAGACCTGTCATTTATTGAGGAGAAGACTGCTGACATAAAGTCCTAAGAGAATGAGAATTATTTTTTTCATTTTTGTGTTAAATGTCCTTTGGATCAATTCAGTTAATGTATAGTGAGATTTCTAGAGAAACCAACCATCCAACAACTAACAAATCAACCAACCATCCAACAACCAATGAATCAACCAATCAGCCAACCAACCAACCAACCAAACAGCCAACCAGGCAACCAGCCAGCCAACCAGTCAACCAACCAACCAACCAACCCACTCACTACTATCAAGTTGATTCCAACTCACAGTGGCTTTATAGAACAGAGGAGAATTGTCCTATAGTGTTTCCAAAGGAATAAAGAAAAAATTTGAAATTTCTCATAGTGAATTACTTGAAGGTCTACAAAGCAGGTAATCAGTTTTGCAGTGAACAACTCCCACACACATTTGTTTCATTCAACCTTTCCATTACAGATCCTTAATGTACCCTCATCTCCTATTTCTCTTTAATTTCTCCTTCATTCCTAATCTTCCTAATATTGTGCTTGGTTAGTGGATGAACTTCTTCAATGATGAAGTTCAGTTCTCAACCTAAAGGGTGGCTAACGGCCTTAGACTTGGTGGTTCCACCCAACTCTCTCCAACCTGGCCTCTTTTATGATTTTGAGTTTTGTTCTACATTTTTCTCCAACTCTACCCAAGACCTTTTAGGATAATCCTTTGCAGTGCAGTTGGTAGTGTCAGTGGTCATCATGTAGTTCTTCTGGTCTCAGGGTGGAGGAGATTGATGTTTGTGTTGTCCATTAGTCCCTTGGAGTAGTCCTTCCTATGTCTTCCGTGTGTCATCACTCTTTTTTCCTCCAGGTCAGGAGAGAGACCAATGGTTGCACCGCAGAGCGCTGCTCATGAGCATGTAAGACCATGGTTGCTACTCACCCCAGTTGGATGTGGAATATTGTCTTTGTGAACTATGTTGTGCCAACAGCTCTTGATGGTCCCTGAAAGTCTGCTCCTAATATCCCAAGTCCAGTGGCTCATTCCTCCAAGGGTTTTGGTTATATCTAAGTAGTATTCATAACTTTGCTTCCTCTATGCTCTGTGGCATTCTGGGGGGGTATACTTCCCCCCAGAATATATATATATATATGAAATATAGATGAATATATATGAAAATAAAAAGATAATAATAAATAAGATAAATATACGTATATAAATACCCTCTGTTAAATCGATGTCTATACCTCCCATTCCCCTCCCACACCTCTTTGAGCCTGCGTGCCCATAGCTCAGCACTATTACAGCATTGTGTATATGACAATATTTGCTTCTGCTGCCTTTACTTTTCGCAAACCTCCCTATGTCTTGCTCTGTCAAGGTTGTAAATCAAACTACCATATTTTTTTCCTGCAGAGTTTTGAACTGTCCATCTTTCTGTTAGCAGCCGAGAACTATAACCACAGCGCCATCAGGCTCCTTTACAAAAACCCACTCAAAACCAAACCCATTGCCATCAGGCTGATTCTGTCAAAATGACCCTGTAGGACAGGTACAATGGCTTTATGCCATTTCTAAGGTTGCCAATTGTTACCAAAGTAGCTGGCTTCATCTTTTTCTGGAGGAGCAGCTGGTAGGTTCAAACTGTGGACCTTTCTGTTGACAACTCAGTGCTTAGCCGACTGATCCACTAGGGCTCCTTTTGCAAATTAGCAATTGTCAATTGCAGAAGGAACCTTGATTTTAGAGTGGTTAATTGATAGATCACGCCTCAAAAGTTGGCGGTACAAAGCACTGAGAGAGGAAGAAGCAGTCAGCTTCTGTAAAGCTTTAGTCTTGGAGCCCTAAGGAACAATTCTACTCTGTCCTGTAGGGCCACTCTGAATTGAAATCCACTTAATCGACTGAGCTGAAGAAAATATGTCAATAGAGTTGAGGTTAAAGAGCCCTGGGGTCGACAAGGACTTTTTTTTTTGGGGGGGGGAAGTGTAGGTGGGTAGTCTTCCTAGTTTAACACATCCCGTAGAGACTGTTTTGGAGTCTACAAAACAAGAGATGGTGTTCCAGACCTGAAACAGCAGAGCTCAATTGAAGAGGCTTTGACAGCCAGTGGTTTGGGCTGCAACCCTGAGGATCTCCACCAAGCCCCAGCCCCACAGAGGGACCTGCCTCCCAGGAAGGTCTGCAGGACTTCCCTCTCTCCCTTCTTCATCCCTGGTTTTTACCCTTCTTGACTTGAAATCAATGAAACTCTCTCTGAGATACACTACAAGGACTTTCTTGCTAATCTTCCATCTTTTATCGATCCCTTGGCAGTTCCTGTCCCCAGATAGGGCAGAAAAGAAGCGCGCACTTCCACACCACATCAGAAAACCACTGTTTCCAGTGGCACTGAGTCTTGAATCAATCCAGGCCTTAACTGAGCTTTCAACCAAATAGTTAATGATCTGTAAATAAATAAAGAGCTCCTCACAGGGGTCCATATATTAAAGAAAAGGCCCCACGGTGAACCTTTTTTAAAGCAAAGCATCCTTTTGTTGCTTGTGATGCAGAAACACTGTCCAAATTTATCTGTTTTATAGATTAATGCACTCTAGGACTCTCTCACCATAAAGGTAATGTTTGCAGTTCAAGTCACAGAAGAATGCTGATGAGATTTCCAGTTTAAGTCGCATGAAATGTGGCCTTATTTTTTTTAGCGCTTACAGGATGGCCGTTAAATGAACACATCCCATTCTAGCAACCCGTTCCACATTAAAGACCCATATTTTAATGGTTTTAAGTAGGAAGGAGCAAATGCTCCTCTTCTAGTCAGAGAAACACTGCACCTGCTCCGTTTGTGGTCTCAGAGATCCCCTGTGGGGAAATCACTGAGCTTGGAGTTGGGGGAAAGGAGGCTTCTGGGGCTGGGGGAGTCCAGGGACTGCTGGAGGGAGTGCCCAATGGCAGTCTATCAGTGCCAGAGTGTAAATTCCAGACTGTAGTCTCTATTTGTCCTAGCCTTCTGGGAGTGCAATATACAGTTGAAATGTATCGTTTTTGTTAATGGAAGTATTATTACACAAAGAAAAAATATGAATAAACAAGGACAGGGAGCCTATGTAAAGAAATGTTTTGGTAAATACTATTTTTTATTATTTCTCTTGTCCTGAGAGAACATTTACTCATTAAAGAGAAACTTAAATATTTAAGAGCACAAAGCAAATATTGTCTTCTGTTTTTCTCTCAGAATATATAATGGAAACAGAATTAAAAGATTATAGAATTTTCTCATGAAATTTTTGAAGCCTCTATGCTTATTTGTTTATTGTTAATTAGGAGTTACATATATCATATCATTCCATAGTTCAGTCACGTCAAGCAGAATTGCACAATTGCTACCACAGTCAGTTTTCAGACATTATTTTTCTTCCTGGACTCCTTCACATCATCTCTCTTTTACCAACCACCTTGCAGAAACCCTTAGTTTACTTGCTGTCCCTGTAGGTTCATCAATCCTGGGCTTCATACACTGAAACACAGAGAAACATATAACACAACTTCCCAAGAGGCTTACTTCCAATGACATCACACCTGCATGATACACCCTAACATGAACAAACAAAACCCAAACAAATAAAAATTAGAGAAAATGTTGAAAACCAAATCAGGTCCAACATGCATCAGAGGGGGAATGAACTGACAAAGTTTTAATGACAGTGGAAGCCCAAGATTCATTTATGGGAACTACATTTATGGGACCTACAGAGGAAATAAGCCTACAATAAACTCCTCCTGTCCACAGGCCGCTTGTCTATCTTCAAACCTTTAAGACTCTCTGTCTTTTGACAGACAGGCACCATCAGTTTTCTTCACCACTTTTGCTTATGCACCCATTTTATCTTAAGCAATAGATTGTTTTGGTATAGGCCGGTGTGCTTCCATGTGGTCTTTGTTGTTTCTCAACTAGATGGCCACATTTTTCTCCAAGTTTAGATAATATTTTGTGTTCAGTCTTTATTTTCTTTCTTTTACAAAAATACTTTGTAAAATATTTTCTGTTTTTCAAAGCTGCATTTGACCCAAGTGAAGGCAAAGCGATAAATTAAACTCTTTTCCCCCAGGTAGTATTATTGGAAGCAGTCGAGTATTGCATTTAAAAATCAAGCCTTTTAAAACTGCAGCTCTTCCATGCTTGGTGCTTGATTTCTTTATTTTAGTGTGGTTTCCTCACTACAGGGGTACTACCCATATGACAGGGTGTAGGGACGCTGGTAGTGTAGTAGTTTGTTTGTCAGGCTGAGCCACAGGAGAAAGCTAAGTCTTTTTTGTGTCCCTGAAGACCTAGAGCCTTGGAAACTCACAAGAGCACTTCTACTGTGTCCTGTAGGGTCACTGTGAGTCCTAGTCAACGTGCTAGTTCAGTCATATGAAGGAGAGTTGTGATACCATCACCACAATTAATTGCAGAACCTTTTCTTTTCTACTCCTTGTTGTTTGTTTCACATTTTCCCCATCCTCCCCTGCAAAGCTCCCAGGTAATTATTAATCTAGTCACTAGCTTTATAGATTTAGCCTGGCCTGGATTTCTTATACAGAAAATTATACAAGCAAAAAAACGTGAAGCAAATATACAAGCATGTGTGTACTCTTCTCTCTCTCTCTCTCTCTCTTTCACACACACACACACACACACACACACACAACAATGATTAAACAAAACAGAGAAAATCTCAACCAGAAAGAAAGCACAAGACATTGAAAATGGAAACAACTTTTTTTTTGGGGGGCATCACGAAAATGGAAACAACTTTAAAAAGGACCAAAGAGGACCAAAGGATCAAATGATAAGGTATTCCATTTTTAACCTAACAACATCATCCATAATGAAGTTTAAAATGCTTTCTGTCTGATAGCAGGGCTATTCACATCTCTGGACTATGTTCAGAAGGGATTTATCAGAGGCTTGCTCCATGTAGGGACCCTGAAAATGGATTTTGGGCTTCCACTGTCATCCATAGCCTACCAGATGTTTACAATTTAAACTCTGATACCATTCCTTCCTTTGTATTTGGATTATATTATTTACAATCTTTGGATCACACAGGCTGGTGTGCTTCTACCATGTCAATTTAGTTGATGCATAACTCAGATGGCTGTTTGTTGTAAGAAAAGCCCTTCAGACCCTAGACACCATTTTTCTGACAGCTGGGTCATCTGTTTTTTTTTTTTTCACCCCTCTTTGCTATAGAGCCCATATCTTCTGTGGTCTTTTCACGAGGTCAAGTATCAAGAAAGGCCATATAATAAACACAACTTGTTCTTGTATTGGGGTTAGAATTAAGTGTGAGCCTCAAATGCATTCATACATCTATGGTGTGCACACACATATCACTTTGAAGACATTGTTATCATTTTATTATAGAGAACATTAAAAATCATTCCCTTGGGGAATGAGGAAATTCTATCGATAGTGTTATTAATTTAGCCAATGGTATAGAATTTAAAATGTTGTTGAGAAAAGGAAATTGTACAAGTACAGGCCAGCATCACATGGAAATAATGAATTGCTGACGAGTACAGATTAAGCTCTTAAGTAACTGGGCACTATTTACTTGAACAATGGGGTTTCTGATAGAGCAAAACTTTCTATAACACTCACTCACCAAGTCAGGCTCATGCCTTCCAGTCTAATATATGTCATAGATAGCCAGGGGAAATTTAGAATAGTAAGTACATTGCTGTCCCAGGCCATCATTCATTGGGTACCCTCAAAACAAGAGATCTGACCAAGTCCAACGGCCTCCTATTCCATGACCTTGGGGTAGCAATCATCTGTTTTTTTCTCACCTTAGGTTACTTCAGCCTTAAGTCCAAGGGAATACACCCCCCCAAACAAACAAACAAACAAACAAACAGACAGACAGACAAACAAATCCGGAATTGTGCTGGGCAGAGTAGAGTTTTTCTAGTACCCATTTTTCCCACTAGGTGAACATCAAGCAACTCACTCTGAGTTAGTGCACTTAGTGGCATTCCCTAGAAAGGTTCTCTCCGGTCACAGTGAATTTTTTTTGTAAATGCACTTTCACTTGAACCTCTTTCTTTGTGCGTGTGATGGCTGATTTAAGAGAACAATGCGCAGCTGTGAAATTTTGTTTCCTCCTTAGGAAAAATGTCTCAGAAACTGTTGTGATGTTGAACACAGTTTACAAGGATAGTACTATGGGAAAAATTCAAGTGTAGAAGTGGCTTTCTTGTTTCAAAAAAGGTGAAATGTGGATTGATGACAAACCTCATTCTGGATATCTGTCAATTTCCCAGATGGACAAAAATGTTGACTCATAGTGCATTTGGAATTCATTACAAACTGGTCAGACTGTTAATCAAGCTTTCCATTTAGAGGTTCTGAACAGATAGCTTAACCATGTGGCAACATGGTTTGTGGCTTTTGCCACCACAACAATGCACCTGCTCACACAGCCATCTCAATATGCCAGGTGAGTAGCCCCATACACCTTACTCATCTGACCTGGTTCCGTGAGATTCCTTTTTGTTTCCAAGAATGAAGAGGGTCAGGAAAGAATAGCCACTTGACGATGTAGAAGAGATGAAGAAAATAAGGGAGGTTCTACCAGTCATTCATACAGATGAGTTTGAAAAAAATTGTTTCCAAGCATGGGATCACAGATTTGACAAATGTATTAATTGTAATGGAGAGTACTTTGAAGGTGATAAGATTGTTTTGATTAAACATTTAAATACATGTCTTTCTAAAAATTCCATTTTGGGGGGCGCGGGGAGGAGCACCCCCTCGTATGTCAGTTCCTTAAATCTGATACTGGTGAGTTTGAGGTCAATCCCAGGTCACAGAAGTGGGATTTCCACATTGAATCCTTCTGTTGCAACCTATAAGGGATGTTGGACACCTTGAAAGGACAGAGTGTCAAGTTCCAATAGTCTATAGCACAAGGCTGCACAAGGATAGAAATTTGGTCAAAAGTGTCCAATTAGGATCATGATACCATAAGTATTCTCCCCTGGGTTCTAGATAAATATTGTTAAGTGTTTTTACCTGATGGGAGGTTGTTCCACCTGATTTACTCAGCCACAGAAGTGTACTGTCTTCTCTGAGATGTGTAGGCCCCTCCTACTCCCATTTGGACTTGAGTTTTCAGTAAGGTTTGCTAATCCCTGTGGTAGGAGTGTCTTATTTGGGTAATTGTAGCACACTGATAGGGCAGGGACTGAGTAGTCTTTTTGCTCTTCTCCCATCTTGAGAAACTTACTCAGCTGAGTTGAGGTCTCCCTTCTCAAAGTGCTTTTTTTTGGGGGGAGGGGAGGGGGCATCACTGCCCTAGTAGGAGGAGGAAGCCCAGCCTTTCTCCTGGAGACAAAGTACTTTTTAAGATGTGCACATAGAGGGAGTGATACATGGTTGATGGGCTCGAGGCAGGCTCTCCACCTCATTGCTTGGAAGACCAGGGTAGAAGGTTACATGACCTGAGCACAGAAGTCTGCCTTTGTCTTGGTGTTTATCCTTATAGTAGTGGACTCATATAGTATTTGTCCTTTTATAACTGACTAATTTCACTCAGCATAATGGTTTACAGGTCCCTCCATGTCATGAGGTGTTTCATGGGTTCTTTGATTTTTTTTCTACATATAAACACTATTCTATTGTGTCTATGTGCCAGAGTTTCTTTATCCATTCTTCTATTGATGGGCATTCGGATTGTTTGCAGCTTCTTGCTATTGTGGACTCTACTGCAATGAACAGGAAGAACATACATCTCTTCATTCTCTGTCTCTTCTTCGGGGTCTATTCCCTATAGTAGTTTTGCTGGGTGTGTTAGTCCGGGTAGACTAGAGAAACAAATTCATAAAGATGTACATGTTTATAAGGGAGAGGCTTATATACTAGAAGAATGGAACATTGAGAATGCATCCCAACCCAGTCCAGTCCAAGGTCATAAGTTCAATATTAGCCCATATGTCTGATACCAGTTTATAAAGTCTTCTTCAGACTCACAAAGGGCATGCAATGACGCCAGGACAATCACAGGCCAGTGGGCACAGTCTTGTGAATCCAGTGGTGGTAGAAGCGTCTCAGTGCTGGTAGGGATCTCTACATGGCTTTTCCATCTTTAGAGGTCTGGTTTTATCAGAGTAAGCTTCTTCTCTGGCTCCTCCAGTTTCCAGGACTCAGGATTTATCAGCATGCTTCTATGTATCTTTCAGCTGCAATGTCTCCAAGAATGTCTCTAAAGTCTCTCAACTCCAAGTGGAAAATACCATGAACTTTTCCAGAATTCTCAGGAGAAAGTCGTGCCCACACAGAGACCTAATTGGCTATCTCCAGATTGGCAGGCTAGACCACACCTGTGGCAGTCATGTATTTGAGATGTCAAATTTCATGATTGAGAGGTAGGGGTGGAGTCCAGCCTGTTAATCTGGAGATAGCCATTGAGTAGCCAACGAGGCCTCTTTGTGGGCATGGCTTTCTCCTGAGACTTCTGGGAAATCTCGCGGTATTTCCCTGGTAGAGATGAGAAGTCATCTCCCCAGTTGTTGGGAGTCAGTCTCCAAGACGATGAACTATGAACAGGACAAGATGACAGTGTCCGAGTTGCTGGAGGAGCCAGAGGAGAAGCCACATGGCCTTGCCCTGATGGAGCCGGACCTCTGGAACTGGAGAAGCAGCATGGAGACCCCTGCGAGTGCTGAGTTGCTTCTACCACCACTGGATTCTGTTGATGGACCCTGAGCCCTGGAAGCGAGATGCCATGGGGGAGACCCCTGCCAATGTCGGGACTCTGCACCCACTGACCTGTGACTTCGTGAGTTGGCAGGAGACTTTGGAGACTGGTGTCAAGCATGTGGGCTAGTATCGGACTTATAACTTTGGACTGGACTGGTTTGGGGTGCTTTCTCAATATCCCATTCCTATTTTATATAAACTTTACCCTTATACCCATATGTGTGTCTATGAATTTATTTCTCTAGTCTACCCGGACTAACACATCACCCCTACACTCCCAATCATGAAACTGACACAAGAGTACATGACTACCACACTGGGTCATAGGGTATTTTTATTCCCAGTTGTTTTGGGTAGCACCTTATCACTTTCCACAATGGTTGTATATATTTACATGCCCAACAGCAGGGTGTGAGTTCCAATCTCTCTATACACTATTCAGTATTTGGTGTTCTCTGTTTTTTAAAATTGGGCTAGTATGGCTATAAAGTGATATTTCATCAGTGTTTTGATTAGCGTCTATCAGATGACTAGTGATTGTAAGCATTTCCTTGTGGGTTAGCCATTTGAGTCTTGTCCCTTGCAAATTGTCTATTCATGTCCTTTGTCAATTGCTTATTTATTTGTTTTTCTTATTGAGATGTTACAGAATCTATAGATTTTAGTAATTAGTCCCTTTTACTGCTGTGTCATTGCTAAATATTTTTCTCATTCTATGTTTTTCTCCTAACTTTTATAAAGTCTTTTGATGTACATAAATATTTTTAATACATTCTAGTTACCTATTTTGTCTTATGCTGTGCTTCTTTTACGACTACATTTGATAATCTGTGTATGCCCTGAAATAGGAACCCTAAGTTTGTCCCAATTTTCTCACAGATGATCCTTACAGCTCTGGGATTTAAATTTACTTCTGTAATCCATCTTGAGTTTGTTTATGTGCATGGGGTAATGTATGGGTTCTATTTCACTCTTTTGTTGATCAAGATCCATTTTTTTCTAGCACTCTTTTCTATTTAATGTTTTTAGTTCCTTTCGTGAAAATCACTTGCCTATTGGTGGATGGTTTTGTTTCTGGGTTTTCTCTCCTGTTCCATTAGTCGATCTATGTATCTAGGTTGGTTTGACTACTAAGATTGTGTAGCAGGCTTTGAGATTGGGTAGTGTGAGACCCTCTGCTTTGTTCTTCTTTTTGAAAAGTTCTTTCCTTATTCTGAGTCTCTTCTCTTTATATATGAATCTGGTAATTATTTTTCCCCTTTCTGTAAAGAATGAAGTAGGGATTTGTATTTGTAGATTGCTTTAAACAATGTTGACATTTTCACAACAGTAAGTCCTTCTATCTATGAACATAGCATATTCTTCCATTTACGTCGTTCTCTTGGTTTCTTGTAATAATGTTCTGTAGTTTTCTTCATATGGATCTTTTTGTTTCTTTGGTTAGGTTTATTCCTAGTTATTCCATATTTTGTATGGCTATTGTAAATGGTATTGTTTTTTAAATTTTAATTTAATTGTGGTCTTTCTAGGGTAATTTATAGAAATCCAATTGATTTCTACTTGTTAATCTTCTATCCTGCTACTTTACCAAATTCTTAAATTATTTCCAAAAGTCTTCTTTTTGTGGATCCTTGTGGTTCTCTTTATAAAATCATGTTGTCTGCAAATAGTGAGAGTTTCATTTCTTATTTACCCAATTCTGTTCACTAGATTTTTCCCCTTGCCTATTTGTTCTGGCTAAGACTTCTAGCATGATGTTGAAGAGTGGTAATAAGGGATTTTCTAGTCTAGTTTCTGTTTTCAGGGGAAATGCTTTTCCAAATTGACCCTGATATTGGTCATTGGATTTTCTTATATCACTTTTGCTAAGTTGAGAAATTTTCTTTCTGCTCCTATTTTATTGAGAGTTTTTAAAAATTAGAAGTGGAAGTTTACTATCATCAAATGCTTTTTCTGCATCTATTGATATGATTATGTGGTTCTTGTTCTTTGTCTTGTTTATGTGGAGGATTACAGTGATTGTTTTTCTAACATGAACTCCTACTTGCTTCCCTGGTATGAATCCTACTTGGTCATGATGAATTACTATTATTTTTCATAAGTTCTTGTATTCAATTGGCCAGAATTTTGTTGAGAATTTTTGTGTCTGTGTTCATGAGGGATATTGGTTTGTAGTGTTCTGTCTTTGTGGGGTCTTTGTCTTTAGTATCAGAGTTATGCTCCCTTCATAGAATGGGATTGAGAAGTTGCTGTCCAGTTCTATATTCTGGATAATTCATGTAAAATTGGTGACAATTCTTACCTGAATGTTTGGTTGAATGCCCCTGTGAAGCCATCTGGTCCTGGCCTTTCCTGGGTTGAAATTTATCTTGGTGACCTAAGGGAATGATTGATTTCTTTTCAGTGATTTAGCATTAAATTTGACCACTAGGAAACTTTTAATAAGTATGTGTTGAATAAATAAATCTTCTAATTTTGGTATGTATACTGCCCCAGACCAGATTCTGCCAAATGATCTTTTCTGTTCTATGCCATAAAGATCATCTGCATATCTCCAACAACCTAGATAACTGTCAATTTTTCACTCTTTGCTAAAAGTATCTTTGATTTTTAGCTTGAAAATGTAATAAAACATATCAGTAAAACTTTAAGACACATAAAGCTATAAAAAAAACTTGTAATCACAAAAGGCAAGCCTGCAGTTTTATGGTTTTATGTCCTATACCTGTGGGAACTCTTCTCTAAACTAGTAAAAAATAGATAGCATGAATACATTGCAAGGTAAGCCCTCATTTAAAAAACCCAGTGTTATTCTTGCCTGGCATCCTCACCTCAGTGCCACAAAGTCAATTTCAACTCATAGTGATCCCATAGGACAGATCAGAGTTAGAACTGCCTTTGCCAGTTTTCAAGACTGTAAATCTATGAGAACAGAAAGCCTCATCTTTTGACCTTGCAGTTAGCAGCCCACTACGTAACCAGGCTGTGCATTTTGGTGTAGTCATATTGACTCCATAGTTGAGCCATCTTTGTGTGTGTGTGTGTTTGCAAAATGTCCTTTTATATCGGACGATCTTTTGATATCATTTACTTCTATTATCAGGAAAGAAGTAATCCCCACCCCACCCCATACCCCGCAACACTGCAGCCTTTCGACTGTGGATATCAGATGGATAAGCATTGTGTCACACCCGGATGAGCAGAGTTAGGAACCAGCGGGCCCCAGTTCACGTTTCACAGGGGGCTCCAGCCAATCAATGCATCTTATTTCTATCACTGTTTTCCCAATATCTAAGGAACATTTGCTGAAAGTTCCATAAGGGTAGGTCCTGGAAGAGAATATGATAAATTAATGAGAGGAATAAGGCTTCTCTGATAAAGAACACATTTGGATTTTAGACACTCTGGATCCCCTCTGGAAGAATGAGGGTGAGGGAAGCTAAAATCATAGGTATTTAACAAGACTCTATGGTTAAATCATAGGTATTTAACAAGACTCTATTCTTTATTTATTTGGAAATAAAGAGCCGTAGAGTCTTTGGGGAAAAAAAGTCAGATTACCCCATGGCGTTCATCTTCCTTGCAGAGAGTTTACAGCTCCTAAGGCATGTTTTTCATTATGAAATCGATTAGCTTTTGCAGTCTTTGCTTTGGAGTGAAAGTAGCAACAACATTCTTTTATTTTAAATGAGTCAACTCACTCCCATCAGCCCCTCTTCCTTTCTCTCCTCTTCTTGCAAACAACACTTCCGGAAACAGGGGAGAAGCGAAAGAGGGAGGTTCTGTTGCTGCTGCCATCTTTCTCGTGGAGATGAGTGTTTCCCAGGGACAGATGGAAAGAAGGTGTGACACATCAGTGTTCCCGAGTCCCAGGAGTGGGCTACAGTTTATGTGGGAGATCTGGCAGACAGGCCCAAAGCTAAGCTCTCAAGGCTGTTTCCTGGTGTTTGACTTTCTTGTGAAATGTGACTGATTTTAGACACTCGCATTCTAAAATCAAACCATGCAGGATATACCTTAAATGTAGTTCATGATTAGATTTCATGTTAGGCCCTAGAGATATTTTAGGATCATTTGTATCTTCCAAATGAAAAAAAAGAAATCTCCCCACAGGCTTTGGTTTTAAGCCATCAATGGTCTCTTAGGTAATGTCAGTAGGAGGCTCGAGCCTTCTGGTGTACATCCCTCGTCCTTTATCTTTGCAGAGACACTTCCTTTTCTCAACATCCGTTTATATTTAAGAGGCACCATTGCCTCCGTGATATGGAACAGGCACACAGGGTCTGAGCAGTACCCTGAGCACTGGATGCTGGGTCTGGGAGCTGTTAAGTACTGGGAGCTGCCTTTGAGCTGTTCTTTGCTGTAGGCTGGAGGAATCACAGCTACAAAAGCAGATTGAGATGGAGTTGACTTTGTTCCTGATGCAAGTTTTCCACTTGCCTCAAGATTTGGCCTCTCTTGGGACGACAACAGAAATGGAGCCACTCGTCAGACCTCCAAGAGATCTTTTCTCAAACAATCACCCTCTACCCCTAGACTTCTCTTCCTGGACCCAAGCTCTCACATGAACTTTAAAAAGGAAAATTGACCCGAGCATTTAAGACGTTTGTTCCACAGGGTTTCCAATGACTTCTAAAATTTATTTTTGTTATTTGTGCATGCAAGTAGCTCTCCAGGACTTTCTTCCAAGGGTGGGCAGACTTGAACCTTAGACCCTTAGTGGTTGAGTGCATAACTGTTTATTTACACCACCCAGGGAGTCCACCGATTCTGATGCACGTGGCTTGTCCTGAGTTAGAATCCCCTTCACAGACAGCTATAAATTACGGGGGTCACTTTCCTTTCACTGGGAATTCTGAGATGAAATAAAAAGTTCCGCCTTGTATGTTATCGATTCCATGCTTTATCTTTCTATTATCTTGGGAGTCTATGTAGCCAACACTCCATATACCTGGGTTGTGGGTAAGGCTGCTAACCACAAAGTCAGCAGTTCAAATGATTTCTTCTTTCATTAAAAATTGTAGTCTCAGAAACCCATAGGGGCTGTTCTGTCCTATTCTGGCAGTGGATCTCCTTTTGATTTTGTTGTAAGTATATTTGTTCTGATGGGAAAAAAATTAACACTGCCTGTTCTTTTCCTGTTATCCATATCCCTCTTTCCCAGTTAGCATCCCTGGTTCAGATACCAGATACCCATGGGCCTGTGCCTTCCCAGCACATGTTCCTCACTTGCCTCTTTGTAATGGTGAGCTCCCAGCAGCTATACTGGAATGTGATGTGACGACCCTCCCTGGTCACAGTGCACAATAGCAAGAGGGAGCAACTGGTCCAATGGGACTCTTTGCCCACTGGATTCTGGGAGGAATTTGTCTCTCTAACAGGAAAACATTAATAATATTTTAACTGGAGAACTCTAGGTGACCATTTATATTCACCATGGAGACAGAGTAGCCTCATGTTTTCCTAAGAAGGATGAATCACAAGGAGAGGTGGAGAAGATCTTGACCCGTTTTCAGTCTTAGTTCCGCTATGAGTCTTTCTGAGGCTTGGTGGACAAACCCCCGTCTTTGGATTGTGGGGGTCTTTGTCTTTATGACAAATCTTTCCACTGTTCTTTTTTTGGCTTGAGAAAATGTGAGATTTTTCTTCTGTCACATCTAATCAAGGGAGCCTTCACTTATGGAGCCAGTTGGCCCCGACAGTATTCCAAGATGTAGATTAAAAATAATAAAAAAAAGATACAGAGAAGAGGATGTGAACCAACGGTTTCTCATCGAGCTGGGAAGTGGGAGATTTTCTTCTGTTTTTCATGCAGAATCGTAAACACACTACCTGTAGGCAACTTCGCGGTCGTGTGAAAGAGAGTTGAAAGGGCATGAAGCACAAGGAGCACGATGCAGCCACACTCGGGCACGGATGCATTTTTGAAAGGCAGAGTCCAAGGTCGAAGCGTCACATGCGTGGAATGTGTGCCAAAGGCAAGGCGCTGGTCCTTTCGGGCAGATCAAGTATGGAGTTTTGGACCCCTCCAGAGGACGCGTGCCCTTCATAGGAGCCAGCAGTGGCTCTTGAAAGGCTGATTAGGATGTTTTAAAATTTGCCTATTGTGATTTAATTTACATACCAGTGTATTAAGAGGGTCTTGGAAATTGTTTTGATAATCATCATGCCCCCTTTCCACGTTTGACATGGAAAATTCATGTCCCAATTATGATGTGACTAACTCAAGTATGATTATTATCCAAACACAAATATTCCCATATTTTCATTACTAGAAAATAACTTTCTGACAGGCAGAGCCAAGTTATGGAAAAGTCAGCATTGTCTGTTTTTCATAAAGCCCATTCTTTCTGTGCTCTGTGCCAAAGTTCTGTCTCCATTGAAAATAAAGTGGAAAAATCTTCATTGTGGTTGATGTATAGCTTTTTATGAGAAGGGATGGATTATGATTGTAACTTTGCCCTTTGCCCTTCTGTTTTGATTTCAGCTTGCATGCGTGGAATATTTGAAAGTTCAGGAGAGAATTTAGAATATAGGCATAAAGATATATGTTAATTTTTGGACATTTAACTATTTAAAAAAGTTATCAAGGGACATTAAGCACTATCTTCCATAGAGTCATTTTTAATTTCACATAGGAAAAGCAGAGCAATGTTACTGACATCACAGGGCAAGTTCTCTCCCCTACAACCTCCATGAAAAATGTCACCTCCCTCTAAGTTCTCCTGGCAGAACTTTTCATTTGAGATCTGGACTCTCCATGTAATGCACAAAGGGCTGTAATGCAGTTGTTCTTCCCGCCCTCCCCAATCACTAATTTAGACTGTTCCACTTTATACTTTGCATCGGAGGAGACCATCTCCTGTTTCTTAATCTTCTGTCTCAACCTGAAATGAGCAAGCGTTTTATGGATTTTTCCTTCTCACTTTGGCTTCCCCTTGTTATACATTTTGCCAGATGGCTGAATTTCATTTAGAAAAGAATTTTCCATAATAACATATCACTTGGTATTCATGGCCAATGATCCCACTCCCCCCTGCCATCTGCAGAAACTAAGGGATGGAGTGAAGTGGCGAATGAGTCAGGCCTGGCAGAGGCTGGAGGAGAGGAGGAGGAGGAAAGATACACCAAACGGGGGGAAGGGGAGGGCTTGAATTACCAAAGATTTGGAAGAAACGCCTTTAAATGCAAAAGTTTTGTGTTGTGTGTGTGTGTGTTGTGTGTGTGTGTGTGTGTGTGTGAGAGAGAGAGAGAGACAGAGAGAGAGACAGGGTACCTACCATATAGCCCCACTCAGGAGAGATTTTGTGTGTGTCAGTGTTTTGGAACACATAGCCAGAGGGCGTTCTGACAGATGTACAGCATGTGTGGCAAAACTTTGTACGGAAGAGGGGAGAGTTGCCAGGAGAAAGGCACATCAATGAACTGCAGAAAGGGCTGAAGCTAGGAATCTGGATGTGCAAGTTCAGAGTTGGGTGATGGAACTAGCCTTAAGAAGGTAGGGGGAGATCACATCATACAATTAGATGTGTTTGCCAATGCTTAGTTATTAAAGTGGGAAACCAGGAAATGAAACCAATGCTTGGGTTCATAATATTCAAGAGATTTCGCGATTTCTGAGAGTCTGCAGGCAGACTATAACCATTGCATGGAATCTAAATGAAGGGACTCATTTCTGGAAACAGAGCCTCCCCTCCTCCTGGTACAGAGCTGTTAACTTGTAAATGTGGGATTGATTTAGATAGACTAAGGTGCATGAGAACTCACTTTTGGACGCAGTGACTTTCAGCACATCATATAACCTCTCTAAACTTCGGTGTCCTCACGTGAAAATGAAACGGTGGGCTAGATAAATGGTCTGCACGCGACTCTCCACAACTTTCCCTCTCACTCCCAGAGTTCAAGTAGAGCTGTTAGGACCTTTTCTGCTTATATGTTAGTCTTTGAAAAGCACTTTCTGCTGTTTAAAAGAAAGAAAAAATTGGAACCACTAGGTTGAACAATAAGTACTTTATAGCTTAAAAGCTTTATAGCTTTTAAAGTCCATTATTCTAAATGTTTACACATACATACACGTTTCTAAAAGTTCTTGAAAGATTCCATTGTCTTTTAATTCAAATTTTCATTAACTTTGAAATTCCTTCATACATATGCATATGCACATGCCCTCATATATAGATCCATAACAAGGCATGGAGGGCCATATTGCATCCCTTTAGCTACCCTGTCTCCATGGGGAAGTGGTCAGGCATGCCTCCTCCTTCCGTCTTTCTTTACCTATTCTCATACCAGTTATTCCTCCCATGGCTCTCCACTGCTACTTTGGGTTCAATGGTTTGTTGTAATGGCCACATAGACCTCACAGGTAAGACTCACCATGGTGGGGTTTAATAGGGAAGTTCACAGGTTACTAAAGTCAGGAGCAGTAAGAATCTACTGTAGTCATTGGTCCACAGCAGTGCCTCTGCTCAGCTATCAGCCAAGTCCCTTTTTCAGTCCTCACCTTTCAGTTCTGAGGTCCCTTGCCCTCTCTCTGAGTGGGCCAGGAAGCCTGCCCTCTGCTCGGCCTTACAGTCTCTGGTCAGGATAATG